>JAIUND010004637.1:0-11367 GCA_034699125.1 Gisinianus flammeolus | reverse complement strand
CTTTGAAGCCTTTCCAGCCTTCTTGGCTGCCTTTCCAGAAGTCTTTGGGGGCATGATGAGAGATTGAGTGAGAATTCATTTCAAGTGAAATTGAACGAAGTGATGTCGTATTGGGGCAAACGGAGAGGCTTTATAGGGAGCCAGCCGAGTAAGTTTGAGAAAAGTCGAGTAGGGAATGGCGGTATCTCTTTTTGGTTCTCTTTGTTTAAATTAAATTTTCGAATGCACCTGGTATGTATGGGATTTAAGAGTTTGAACCCGGTATGTACAATGTACATAGTTACTACAGTGTAGTATGTAGACTTGTAATAATATTATACTCTGAGTATGAAAATCTGAATTGTTTTGGTTCTCTTGAGTATTGTTTTATAATGGCCATTTGATGTTCACCAGTGCGAAAGAAATATTTTTATAGCAGAATGGTAAAAGCTATATGCTTAAAATTCGGATGGTGCATTTATCGTGTAAGTAATTTTTTTTATATTAAGTTTATATATATACTTAAGTTATGGATATGGTCAAGGCCCTATAGCACCCGCTTCTCTTACAAGGTCAAGACAGTGACAGCTTTTGTTTCTTTTAAAGGTTCATCTAAAGAAGTAAGCTTAGAGTATATATAACTTACTCTAAGGAAGTAAGTGCGCCCTTAATGCTGATTTTAAAATAAAAGGACTAAAATAACTAAAAATCCTTAATGCCACGGGTAATTACAGTCCCGGTCTCTTAAGCTCCGCTCCACAAAAGCTGTTATTGTCCTGGAAAATAGGGGTTGTAGGGCCTTGGATATGGTGAATGAACAGTTAAAAAATATCCATGTCACAAATTTATTTTTCAAGTCATTTTGATTATTATCAATGTCACAATTGTGCACATGCAATGGATATACATACATGTATATACGTAATTGGGTAATCTCCATGTCAACAAAATTACGAACACTCAACGTCAAATATATTAAATATGTTTTATAATCTGTTGATGTATTTCTTTTCTCGTACGAATATATAATATATCTATATATATATATAGTTTAAATTGTAGCTGATATAATTTGTTGCATTACTTAAAAGTTAATTCATTTTGATATAACAACAGCTGAATAATCATCATAATTTCCTTGGATCAATATATAACTCAATACCGTGTACTGTGGATTTTATTTCAAATCAAATAGTACTTGAATTAAGAGAAACAAATTCAATTAAGTTTACTTTTCCAAAAACATGTTCAGAGTAATATCAATATACATATACGATAGTTATTATGCTTACAATATTAAATGTTTAGCTCTGCTTTTTTCAGTGACGATCAACGTTTCTTACAACTTGCGATCAATAGTATAAACATCAAGCTTTTTTAAATACCACATAGAGCAGTACATATACTGTATAATAATAATAATAATAATTCACTCCACGTTCACTCTTGTTAAATAAATAATGACAAGTTGACACATTTTAAAACATGTATGCATATATAAGTATATAATGTCGTATAGCGTAGCGTTCATTTATCAGTTTTGTTAAGAGTTTTGCTATCCATTGATTATAATACTATAATTGAATCAATATTATTGACAGAGTATGTTTACCTAATAATTATTCAAAAATCCCTACAATAATTTGTATGAACTTGTATTGATAATAATAATTGTTGTCAATTCATATTTTTTTTATATTCTTATATTTTCATAGCCTATTAACACAGATTGAGAACACATATAGTGCATGTAAGTAGATATTTTTGTAGTCAGAGTCAGACAGCAGTTAAACATGATCAAATTATTATAAAATTGCCCACAAGTCACAAATTCTTTTTTTCTTCAACTTGGACAATTTTATTTTCACAGCTAATCGAATTTTTTTTGTTAGAACAATATATTTATTTACTTATATAAAGAAGTTCCATTGTTTTTATTCGCAACTTGTATACATATATGTATGCACATGTTATTAAACTTAATGTTGTTTTACTTATATTTGTAATACAATTTCTATAATTAAAATTCTTTCCTACATATTTAGTGTGACAAAAAAGAGAACATTTTTGAAAATCCTGAATTGGTCATTGGTTATTCTGTGTTTTGGGGGACATGGAGAATGCAGGATTTTTTTTCTTCCCTACATTTATATACATATTCTTGAAGTAAAGTTCGGTGGGGACTGAGGATGAGAAAATAATTCTATCAATAAGTCTTTTTTAGTTAACTTTTTTAGTATGTACTTATTATGAAATCGTATGTAATGTACATACTCTTGGACCAGTCGCTTGTATGTCGCCGGGTATATAGCATTCGTTTTTTTGTTAGAAATATATATGCATGTGTGTGTATACATTATTATCTTATAACACTGTTACAATTGTCAGTTCAAGCAATAATAGAAATGAATGGTGGAAAAAAAATAGCTCATCTGTTTTAAACTTTCTCCATTTCGTAAACATCTATCATATACGCACTTATTATGTCTTCTTTGACACACTGCATAATCGTTTTTGTTTGAAAATATATAAATAAAACTAAAAATCACGTAACATCAAAGTGAAATCAAGGGCTCGAAATGATACAATGAAAGAGTGGGGAGTATAATGGTAATTTACAATCTGTTTAAAATTACGTTATAAATTTAGTCCTGGACCCCTATAAACCATAATCAAAAGATTCAGAAAATCGCGAATCTTGTTTTTGCAATCTCTGTTGACACGCTTCCAGGTATGAATCTTGAATTCGGTACATTCCGGAATTGGCTTGAAACATTAGAGTCTCGAGGATCCTCTCATTTTTTATCGCTTTACTCGGAAGAACAATCTGAAAACAAGAAATTATTAAGAAAATTATTATTAGTATTAATGAAATCACTTTATGTACTTATGTGCAAGAGTATACTAGATTTTTCTGTATGCAAAACTTCTTTTCTGAGAAAAAGTAGATTAATCTCTTAGACAAAGTACAGCCCAACAAATCTCTGTGAAAGAAGTAGAGAACACTCGAAAATACAGTCAAACATTTAATTTTCACTAGTGTCTGTTCTCAGAGTTTTTTGCTACACACCTACAAAGTACAAACTAAGAAATTAACAGTACACAAAGGACGAGAGAAGATGTGAAAATAATTCTACCTCTGGGAAATAAAGAAGAAGAAGATAAACTCGTAGTTTCCCATTAAACTTCCGAGTTTTTTTTTTTGTTTTTTATTTTACGTATTATTATGTTGTGTTTTCTAAGGAACTGCAATGGTAGAAAGGGAAAATATGAATGTTCCGTATATACTTATCGTTAGGTACACAGAAATTTCGTTACACATATACATATATAGTTTTCTTCCAATTTTATGTATACGATATGTAAAAAGTGAATAAATACCAGTTCTTTGGGGTTTTGACTGTACATAATGCTCATGTGGCTGATGTTATCTTAAAGAAAGTGTGCGCAAATAGAAAGAAAGTTTGATGATTACCTTGATCAGATCTTGAGGAGAAATACGATAGAGCTTCAGATCCCGTGCAAGACGCTCCATTGTACATTTGAACTCAATTTTGGCATCAACTTTGGAAGGGGTAGGACGGCTGCATTGTATATTATTTAAATTCATATTATTATAATTGATTTTACTGGAGATATATAATATTTTATATTCACATGCTTTCTAATATCTTAAAATGTATTGTACTGACCTCCGAATTTTATGACGAGCCCAAGCAAGCATCGCCTGTACAAATGTAAAGTATAGATATATGTAGTATACATATAGAAATCAATTAGTAAATATACATATATGAATGCAGTATACAGATTCACAGAGTGAAAAAAGTCATTTGCGCTTTACCTCAAATTTACGAATCTCGGCTGTTTCTAAATTCCGGCTCATCACCATCTGGACCATGGACTCTGAAAGGCTGAGGAAATCGGCACACTCCAATAGCTATCAAAGCACAAAGCACAGTTTATATATATATGTATAAGAAGGCGACAAATAAAATATGACCATGCTGGATTCTTTTGAGACGAGGTCACTATTATATAGTTTATGACATGATATTTCATTTTATTATATTTATAGTCTCTCCAGTCTTATTTTCATACGTACAAGTAAAATGTTAAAATACATGAGCAAGAGCAAGAGGCCATATCAAATAAAGTATATAAAAAACAGTAATAATAATAATACGAACTTTGTATTATTATTATTATTATTGTGAGGATGATGGACATGACACGTCATGCCACACATATATATATAAATATATACACACTATTACATGTAATAGTCTAAAAAGTGAGTACTACAAATTTTGTAGCTGGAACCTGATAAGCCCGAGACTCGACGAAAGCCAGGATCATATTGACAAGCTCTGAGGCAGACGTGTAGCGCCAATAATAATTCTCCAAAGAACACAACATTCCACAAACCTTGAGAGAGAAAGAGAGAAAAGAGTCAAGTCACGCCATTAGTATTATTATCATCATTATTTCCCTTGAAATCTTCTCTTTTCGATATGTATACACGCAACGTCAAACTAAGACTGGGATAAGGACATTTATATTATATCCTGTACAGAAATAGAAATGTGAGGTTGTGTGTCGCAGTGAGTGGAGTGAGAGTGAGAGAGAGAGAGAGAGAGGAATGAGAGAAAGGCACATTGGTAATAACCGCAGGACACACGAAACACGTCCTTTCACCTCCAAACTCATCTCATTCCTCCCAATTTTTCAACTCGATTCACCAGAACACTGCAACTAAAACTTGTGTATGTCGTTGTCGTATAACATAAATAAATACCTACGTACATGCACACAGATATCGGGAAGGAAGGGAAGGGAAACCAACGAGGTTTTTAACCAAAGCCGTAAAAACACTGGTCCTCCCTTTCATTTCCATCATCATCATCATCATCATCGTGATCATCATGAGAAGTAATGCATGCCAAGGGAAAAGTAATTGAAAACTTTACTTCACTTTCCGTCTCCTCTCCATACAGATTCATTATAATGACACACGGGATTTCTCAATTAGTTACTCAATTCATATCTAAATCACGAGAATTTTCTCTCTCTCTCTATTTCTCTCTGTATAACCTCTAACAATTATTAAAAGTAAGTGTAACTGAGCTATATTAAATTATTGTAAGTAGTAAAAGTAGTATCACTACAGTCATTATGAGTATAAAGGAATTTATCCTTCTCGCGCACCGTATCTAAAAACACAGAGTAATGACTATTTAAGACTGGTATTTTCATTTTAGTTGTTGAGAAATTGATGTAATTAGCACGAGATGGTTGGAACTTCCCATTAAACTTGCAGTATGTATACGGATTGAGGATTGAGGAGAAATAACTCATTTTTAATGATCAAAAGACATTGGAATTGAAATGATGAAAAGAAAATGTGTGCAGTACATACATATAAGCTAAAGGAAACCCTAGTACGATGTGGGATATGTGTATATAGAAGAATGGGATGGGAAATTAAAAGCTGTTAATTGACAAAAGAAAGTTGGAGAACATAAGGAGAGTTTTTGTATGTTTACCACTTCAATCCGGAGAAATTGTTTGGCATGGTGGAAGCAAGCTTGAAGTAAATCTGGAAGATCATAATGTTCGGCTGAGCAGATGAGACCTGTAATGTTTTACAATTGTTCAATGTTAAATTGATTCATGTTAAAATATGTGAATAATTTTATCGAATTAAATTAAATGTATGTGCTTATAACAACAGTATACCTGGGATATTGGCACATGTTAGAGGACAGGAACCCGTGTGCAAGTAGTCCAGAAGTAGTCGAAATGTGTCCGGATCAAATTCAATTATCATGAACTAGAAGGAACACACGCCAGACATTTTATATAGTTACAAGTATGGACATGCCTTTATTTGATCTCACATGAAATGAATTATCCAATCCCACTCAATGCTTTTTAGGTGTGTCCTAATACTAATACTAATATGTACATAAAAGCAATTACACACACACTATAGTTTTTATTTTCTTTCACTTCATGGCCCCTGATATTTAATTTGAGCACTGTCAATCCGCTTGCACAGTATGCTCTACTTCCAACTGCCTAATCACATTAAGATATGACATGTAGTACGACATAAAATATTTCATGTTATCAAATACTCAAACTCCAGCTATAAATATATAATATATGAGAAAGGTCGCCAAAATTTAACTTTAAAAGTTGACATGGAGTAAAGTAGAGAGAAACTTGGCAGTTCTTGTCACGGATGATGAGTAACTCTCTCACGGTCTCATTAGCTCATTAGTGTTTATAAAGCCTCTCACATTTTTCCTCAGTGCTTAAGGTTTTTCACTTTCTCTCACTTTTAATATTACAAAACGACTTCAAACATTACTCAGATTCCAGATTTGCCTACCCAACTAAAAATTTCACTGGCTTTTGTATGTAAGTAAGTACTTACATTCTCGTTCTTTTCTTCTTCTGGAGCAATACTAGTTTGTAACGTAGATTTGAATGTGTGGGATTTCGTGTGTACGTAGCTCTCTTTCTCTGAACGTGTAATATATTTATTTATCTTTCAACTTTTGTTCAAGTTTGTAGTTTGTGGAATACTAAAATTTCCTTCATGATAGCTTATACAGGTATTTCAACTTTCAATCCAACTAAGGACTATACATGTGAGGATTTTGACTACTGGCTGTGAATTCTTAAACAGATAAAGTCTAACATCTACAGAGACAATAATAGACAGTCTGTGATTTGTTTTTAGAGGTCCTGAGCGTACATGTATGGCTATTAAAAAGGATGGCACATTAGTATGTACCCCTCAAGTAGGAAGAAATGAGGAAACTTTTCATTTCCTAGTAAAAAGTCATTATTATAAAGTACATATTATCCTTTGTGTCCATATGTGAAATGCGCTTAGAATTAATATACTGGAATGTACTTTTGCTTACCATAAATATTCAATGCAATTATTCATTACAACTGTGTGTATGTGTGGTGGTGTGTGTGTACTACTGTGTACATTTTATTTATATACTAATCGGTGATTAGTAACTTGTAATTTTTACAGAGAATTTTGAATTTTTATACACTAAAGAAAAACCCTTAACCAAGGGCAAATCATCATTCTACAACAATAATGATTGAAGGGAAAAGGACAATTTGGAAAATCTTCCGAGCGTACGGTATTATTAATTATGACTATTATTATGAGTTTGCGTGATCAAAATGATAAAGGTTTTTTTCTCTTTCTCCTTGTGTTTCCTTCGGCATATATAAAATAATGAGTCTATAACCATTTATTTCCCAGTTGCTTTCTCTTCTTTACCTCGATTTTCGGAACACTCCAATATACCAATATGACCCTTCAAAACCACTAAGGAAAAACTATCAAGATTGATATTTCGACATTTATTCTCCATGTCCAATATGGCTAAAGTACATAAATAGTATGTATATATATAAGTTATATATATATATATATGTGGCTAATAGCCAAGAGCTTTTAAATGTCCCAACTTACAGATTAATAAACACACACACATTATACTCGTGTGTAACCATATACTGATACGGATATTAGGAAATCTATCCTCCATCTCGAAAGGAAAGAAAATACAGACTATTTTTATTATGTGAATAAGAAGAAGAATGGTCATGTGTGTACCCATTATGTATTTTCTTCTATCATTTTCGTATTCTTATACATGTATAGAATCTGTATATTCTCTTACTTCTGTTTGAGCCAGTTTCGTCCGATCGACTTTCTGAGCATCCGCACAAACCGACAATCTTGGAACAGCCAACTGTGGTTTTTCTTTACTCGATTCCCTATCTTTGGTATCCTGTGAACAGTCTTGTGACGAGCTCCATTTTTTCTTGTCCTCAGCTGCCAACTGTTGTTGCTGATTTGCTTTACTCCGTTGTCGGCCCCAACCAGCCAATCTTTATATTTTATTTATAACAATGCTTTCAAAAACCCCACATAGGAATATATTTAATGAATAGATAATGAAATATCTACTTGCTACATAAGTACATACTATTCCTGCTGGTTTGTAAATCTGCACTATATATATATACTTACCTCGAGAAGGCGCGCATTACCATGGGTGAAGACGGAACACTCTTTGGCCTAATGGAGAAAATGAAATACATGTATAGGTATATATATATGTACATATAGATAAAGTAAGTAACGGAAAAACAAAACAAAAAATGTATTATATATGGAGAGAGTCGAGAGAGCATCGATATTCGTCTCCGTCGGTTCGGTACTAATGACATGAATACAAAATGCTTACAAAGGTCAGACTATAATTCACAAGTTTCTCAGAGGAAACAGACAAAATACGCGAGATCTACCCAGTTTTTCCCCGTTGTTTGTTGTTGTAAATGTTTCCAGTTTAAAAGTTCAATGTTGAAAAGATAACTTTTTCTCTACTTCCCTTTCTTTTTTGAGAATCACAGTCTGAGAAGCAGACGAAGAAGAGCAAGAGCAAGAGCAAGAAAAAAAAGAGTGGAGAATACAATCTGTGTCTGTATACTGTCTCTTCATTTCATTCCTTCCACCCTGTCACGAATCAATGAACAGTTTCATCCTTCTCCTTAGTCTCTCTTCTTACGTATAATATGTGTGTGTGTGTGTGTGTGTGCACACAAACAGACGACAAACGATAGATATTTGGTCTAGACAAAGAGATGAGAGTAGAGATTACATCATAAACTTCCGCCCTTATACTCCCTTAGGAATTTATTTGGGGGTTTTTCGTGATTGTGCTAGGAGCTAGCAGTTTCTATACGTACACATAAGTACGACTTTCTTTGATGCATGGATTTGGGTCAAATAATCCCAACATTCCCGAGTTTACTTTTTATTCAAAAAAACAAAGAAAGAGAAAAACAAGCAAAGCAAAAGAAGAAGGAAAAGCAGTGAGCCAAACGTCACATCTGCCCAACCCTTTTCCACACATTTTGTATTTTTCAGTCTTTTTCCTTTTCCCATTGCAACTTTCTCTAAAAAAAGTATATATGTAAAAATAAAAAATAAAAGAGAAGAAAAATACTCTGACTTCAATCTCTTTCCTTTTCAGTTCTCAGTCACAGTTTGAGACATCAGACGAGTTTGTCCTGTCATGAGATTTTACAAGTACATGTATGTACAATAATATTCAATGCATCTCTGTGTGCATATAATATGTGTGTATTTATTTCTTCAGACAAGGATCTACATCTCCAAAAAAAACTGCTATCTAATCCACCTTTTGCTTTTTTTTTTACATTGATACCCAGGACGCAAGTAAAAAAACTCATTCCATAACCTCGTACCTCATCTCACTCTTCTTCAATACTCTTCGTGACTCTTTGCTTAAACAAAAGAAAAACATGAACAATAACAAAGAAGTTCTATATAGTATGATGTTTTTCCATCTATAGATTTCTCTCTCTTTCTCTCTCTCTCTTTCCAGTTCTTTGACGAGAGATGTAGACTTACCGTGGCGATTCAATATCGGGAACTTGTAGAAAATTTGAAGACTTGGGTTTATTTTGAGGTGAATGAAGTGTTGGGACTGCTCGGGCGAGTAGCTCTGCTACAGGGACTTGTGGTGAACCAAAACCGGTGGAAATTCCATAGAGCATTTCCTGGAAAACTCTGCAATCCAAGAAAGAAAGAAAGAAAGAAAACCAAATTATCAGTATGTAAGTACAAGGCCATAATTTATATATATATATAGTACACACACAAGTTGTGACATTTGGTTCAAAGCGGTACGAGTAAGTTCCTTACAAGTTAAGCGATTCCAAACAAACTACATGGGATGGTTGAGGTAATAACTTTAACTATGCTGTTTGGTCACAACTAATCATATTCGGCTCTGTGAAAGTATGTAGAAATGCATATTGGTACGGGATATGTTGCTAGAGTTGCCTATCTCTGGTACCTATAGAGTTCTCTTCTCTATAGACGAGTCTGTGCTGTGTGTGTGCAAAAATGCTTAGTACTGTGAGGGAGAGAGAGTTGGAGGAACTGTGGGGGATGAGCGTATAGTGACAGAAGACTGCATGAGGGGCTTTGCATCTCCGATTGCATGAGACCTGTCAGTCGGAATGGCCTGTAACTACAGCTATACGCACTCATACCACAGGGCCTGTATCATTTGCTCTATACTCAAACTCACAACCTCATATATTGAAAAAGTCGCATACACACACAACTAAAAAATGTGTTGTGAGCTACGGCTCTCTGTAAACACTCAAATCCTATCCTATCCTATGTATATCTTCATTTACCTTTATCTTTGGAATTAATATGGTACAGATTATACAACAAAAACCAACGAGAAGGAATGCGAGGTCGAGATGCGAGGTCGAATGCGAGGTATTTTGTAAAAACTCCTTATAATATTAGCCCAAATAGTTATTACCTTCACGAAATTTATGTCCAGGAAGAAGGATGTAATAATTAATAATCAGACGGAAATAAGGAATTTCACACTGCTAATTAAAACTAAATGGATATATTTATATCTGGGCCAAGTTTTTAATTGTTCATTGTGAAGCGACAACCATAGGGAAATATTATATCTCTGTGCCGCGAGCATATTAAATTCCTAAGAATATCAACACGCTCACAAAACAAAATCATAATATATGCATGTAGATGTTGACAAAACGAAGAGATTTCCAAGTAATTGCACAATTGCAATTGCAATCACATGTGATATATATAATAATGAATGGGGACAAAAAGCAGGTTGGCATCAAAATACCTAAACGCACAAGAATTAAGAATACCGAATTTTTCCTTGACAATCTCAAATAGTTAATATTGTTAACTGTTACATAATGATGATTTGTATTTTCCACGCTATAATTTTGTAATATTCTATGACTTAAAGGCTCTCATTTTTGCGGGATTTATTTAAATGTAAATATACAGCATATTTTATAGTCGATTTCCTTTTTCAGATCATCGCAGCGCACAGTTTGCTCGCACTTGTCTATATATAATTTTCAATTTCTATACATAATTTTTATAACTGCACAACCTCACAGTCGGAGGATTTTAAATATATTCGCGGATATGTGCATAATCATAATAATTAAAATCGGGAGAACCCACTGGAAGTCAAGCTCAAAGTGTGGCCAAGACATTGAAGAAGCTCCTTTCCTCATCCGAACTATATGTATATCCTTCAAGTGTCTTTTATATATATATATATATATTAGAGGTGAGTTTCGGGATGGGATGATCCCGGTCCCGCCGTCCCATCCCATCCCGAAGTCGGGATGGGATGGACAAAGAATGAAACACTTCGGGATGGGACGGGATGGGATGAAAAATACGGGATCAAAGTCCGAAAAATGCACAAAATTCAATGTCATTTATCGTGATAATAA
>JAIUND010004636.1:0-11372 GCA_034699125.1 Gisinianus flammeolus | reverse complement strand
TATCCAGGTAATGTAAGCTCTCACTATGAATAAGTGAGGCTGGCATTACCGGATACTATACAAATACCTTGATATAATTCAAAACTATACAATAATATAACAATATTGCACTGTACAAGGAAAAAAATTGTAATTGGGAGGATTTTGGAGAGTTCATGCACTATAATACTATATATAGCGTTTGGATTGTAAAGATGACTGGAAATGACCCGTCGTCAATGTTGTGTAACTGTCCCATATTTTTAAAAGCAGTACCATGCAATGTAAACATTGTGTTGGAATAGCAATTAGACTCTTTATTGTTGCAAGTGCCAGAGAATTACATGAGAATTGTAATTGGGCAAAAACGCAAACGTGGCAGCCACAAAATCTGCACTTATATAGCCTTCAATGAATGTGTATTAATGCACAATGTACACAGGGTTGGTTCATGTGTAATATCTATAATAGATATACTCTAGCATAATATATATATCGTCAGTTAAGTTCAAAAAAGGCCGATAATCGTTTGGCCCCCAACGCAGCATATGCGTATGCACACAATGTGTATTCAACCTCTGGGACCAAATGATTATCGTCCGTTTTTGAACTTAACAGACGATATACTTTATACTTTGTACTTTAATTTACTGGCGTTTGTGCTAAAAAATACTTGGGGTTTTTGATATATTTACTTGTGAAATTTACTGGTGTTGGTATTAAAAATACTTGAATTTTTGAATTTTTTACTGGCGAAAAAATATTATCCCTGAAACAATTCAATTTTTGAAGGGATTTCAATTCTATACGTGAGTTTTTGTGTACATTGTTTCAATTGGTTGGATTTCTTTTGTTCTTCTCATCGTATCCCGTGAAAATAAATCCCACAGATCGTTTGTCGCTTTCCCGGATGAATTTCAAGTATCAAGTCACTCTTTTGCTCTTTGCTCAGCCGTGACCGGTTCACGTTGACCATTGACATTGAACAACACAGGGATGCACCACTAATTCTTCCCGTTTCTTGTTTGAACTCACTGTCACTCGACTTTGACTTTCTTTTACCAATTTAGAATTAATTAATTTCATTCAAGGTAGAGATTTTTTGGGGAAGTTTGACGCCGTTTACTACTTTCTGGGCTTCCGGGACAGTCCACCAACGTAGTTGGCTCAGATTTTCCATATGAAACACATGCAACGTACATACTGCGTTGAACTTTTGGCTGCTGTTTTAACTGGCTTGTAAATCTCAGAAAATGTTATTATTTCACAATTAAACTTCTAAAATCATGCAGAATCCCCCAAAAAATTAAAACGTGCAATAAATGCATTTTCAGATATCGGATTTTTTTAGCACATTTTTTGAGCGCTGTATCAATGTGCACTGTGGCTCGTGGAATTTGTATGTGGAGATGGAATATTAATAAACAAGCGAGTTGCTGGAGAGTTTCAGAGTGTATATATATACGAATGGCTTTAGGCTTTATTGAAGTTATAAGTACGGATTTTTTAAAGTGCATTTTTCTTCAAGGACTCGGCCATTTTCGTTCCAAAAAATCCGTCTATAGCATTTCTCTACACGACACTTTCATTTGACTTTGACAAATGTATAATTTTGAATTTAATTTAGTTGAGTCTACATTCTACATGAACAACAAGAAAACTGAAGAGCACACACACACACACACGTGATGGATTTAAATCTAAATGTAAAAACTACGAGGTTTGTTTTTTGGATGTGTGCGGGGGAAATTCAAATGTATATATATTTAAATGATCTAAAGACCGGCTCCGTTGGTGAGCATCTCGATGAGCTGAGTGCAGTTCATCTTTCCATGAACGATGTCGAGGAAGTCAAAGGTCTGGTCCACTTCCTCCTCTGTGTAGCCTTCATCCCCGGACATCAACACCTCCCGGAAACTGTAACAATCCCCCACACCACCCAAACACACACAATCAACAACATTTAGGCGGGAAAACCATATATGATATATATATCGTCTGTTAAGTTCAAAAAATGTTGATAATCGGACGCAACATATGCGTATGCACACAATGTGTATTCACCCTCTGGGGCCAAATGATTATCCTCCTTTTTTGAACTTAACAGATGATATATGTACATACTACATATATTTTGTTTAAATGTCAAATGTGGGAAAGGAACTGACTTGAGGGCGTCAATGAAGCCTTCGCGGTCTTGATAGACGCGGAAAGCATTGTCGATCCGGTCATTGTCGTCTTTCTCAATCTCATTCGTCTTGCTCGCGAACATTGTCAGGAGCTGCGTGAAATTTATGGGCCCACTCCCATCCGCCTGATGATGATGATGATGATGATCCCACAGCACGCACACACATCATCGTCAAAAAAAACAAACAAACAAACAAACAAAGCTCATTCATCACACATTCACATATGTATATTTCAGAGTCCAAACCTTTGAGGATTGTGTGGGCGGGTTAAAGAAATGACTGACTGACCAACATGGTGTCCAACTCCTTGTCACTCACGCTCCGCCCAATCTTGTCATACGTCGCTCGGAGATCCTCCTTCCCCAAAATCCCATCCTTGTCCAGATCCATAAACGCAAAACCCTGGGGTTTTAATTCAAGTTTTACGGTATGTACTTATTAGTTTTTTTGCAGGTCCCACGAAATTGTATGCATTAAAAATAGGTATACAGTTGCGTTCATTATAGACAGACTCACGGCTTTGAATTCGTTGATTTCGTCGGTGGTGTAGGCACTGAAGACGCTGCTCTCGGACCTGGCTGCCCCTTTCCTCACACTCCGCCCACTCTTTCGCTTCCCCGAGGATTTCCTCGATGATCCAGACGAGTCCTCCTCCGCCTTCAATCCACACAAACACAAACATGTACATATATATAAAAAACACAATCCGCTCATTTTAAGTCAATTTTCCCATGAATTGAATGTATTTTTAATTCTGTTCCTCACTTCCTGATTTTAAGCCACGCCCATTTCCATCCTTGCGAATGTATTTTTCAATGGTACAAGGAAAATAATGGGCGTGGCCTGAAATCCCAAAAAAGGCACAGAATTGAAAATAGTACATTATACAGATACTTTTTTTGTTTTTAACTTGCGGGAAGAAAGAAGAAATCCTTCCCCCCAAAAAATCTCTCACCATTTTCCCAATTTAATTCAATTTGTGAATATTCTCCGTGGATTTGTTGTGACTTATATAAAGTCACGTTGAGCTTCCCGAGAGTTGAAACACCAAAGCCAAACAGCAAACACCCGACTTGGAAGTTGAGAGCGAGAGACTGAACTGAAAATGAAAAGTCTGTGTGTGTGTGTGTTTGTGTGTGTGTGAGGACTTTTGTTCATGAGAATAAATATGGAATATTTTGTTTCTTTTCTCTCTCGGATTTTGCACGGGGATCTTAAAAAAGAAAAGGAATATATATATACGGAGGTGGGGAAATGTGATGTGATGGGATGGGATGAGAGAATCAGTTTTTTTTTTGAAGTGTTTCATATTAAAATATTAATGCGTCACCATAGATGGGCAACAGGAACAGGGGAGGCATAGGCCTGCCAAAAAAAAGGTCCCTGTCTTATAACACTATCTTCCCTGGCATGACAGGGAAACTAAACCTGCGCAGAGGTTTTCATTTTTTTGGCAGGCCTGCTTCCCTTGTTGCCCATCTATGTGCGTCACACACAGAAAGGGAGGAGATTTATACTTTCAATTATAGTTTACATTGCCACACATGATATTAATCTTACGGAAATTATATACTGGAGGAAATGAATGCATGAATCTTTCATTGTGAATTCATGTGTGGTGTGGAGTGTGGAGTGTGGAGTGTGTGGAGTCGCGGGGAGGAAGATGCGAAAAGATGAAGATTCCGAGAGGATTCTCATGTTCATCTTATATGACTGTGTGTTTGTGGGTTTAATGAGCAGCTGTGCTTGGTTTTTTTTCCCCGTTTCATCTCCTCTCTTTGCATGGCAAATGCAATGGAGTATATAGAAAGGCCAAAAGGAGAACGGAGTAAAGAAGCGAGATCGTTCTGATGAACGACTCCACACACACCGACGACTCGACGTCCGCTCGCATATCATAAACAGATGCAATTAATCCACTCTTTGTCCTCTTTCTCTCTCTCTCTCTCTCTCTCGCTCACTCTCACGCTGTCTACCTCTCACAATCCAAATATATACACAGAACAAACACTCGAGAAAAACATTTCGCACACACACACCGCTTCCATAAATAAAAACTTATCAAAACTATAACATTTGGTTTTAATCACAGTGTCTAAATTTATTCACGGGATCTCGAGAGAGAAAGAGAGAGAGAGAGCCGCTTTCACCGACTGATTCAACTCACAAGTAATCTACTTTTGCTTATAGTCCTCCAGATTGACCTGAAATTAACCGGTAATTGCACTCTTTGCAGTGTAGCTCTGAACGAGATACGAGATTTGTCCACGTGACATTGGCTCTGTGTATTTGTCTGCATATCTCCCTTAAAATTAATGAAATTTCGAGAGTGGATTCGAGTACGTTTTTTATTGCAATAATGACGATGACGATGACTAAATTATCCTGTTTGTTTTACGTCACGTTCACCATCACACTGTTGTGGTTCGGAAACGGATTGCAAAGGGAGGGAATGGAAAATGCGTTACAAAAAAGTTGGAATGAATTCGATTTAATTTATTGATCATTTGGTTTCGGATAGTTTTCAATATTATTGTCAATATTATAGACAATACGAATTTTCTTGAATATATATCTTACATGGATGCCAGTTTTAAACTCTCACGCTCGCAAGATGGAATAATACGGACAAATGTCAATGGGTCAAATACATTGTTGAGCTTAGAGCTTTTTGTATGTGTGTGTTTGTGTGTGTGTGGAAAAGGAATAAAAGAGCGCGGGCGGAATGATTTGCGGGGGGTTTAAATCAAAGGGTTTTTGTTGACGTTTGGGGAATTTGGCGGGGTTTGTCCGGATTTGGGTTGGCCAACTGGTGGGACGGCAGGGTTGCCTACAGCAGAGAGTGGGGCCTGACCAATCGGGTTTCCGGGCTGCGTGTTAATTGGAGGCGGCTTGGGTTTCGACCGCTCAAAGCGCCCCCCGGACCCATCATCTGTAAGATTGCGCAATGGGTTCAAAATTAGATTTGTGTATTTATATATTATATCCTTATACATTGGACACAATATATTTTTGGAATGCCACACCACACACAGTCTCAATAAGATACGTACTGTCCATCCGTATAAAAATGATTATTCACTTTTTTTTTTGGAGTTGGCGCGCAGCGACAATGTGATGTCCTTGGAATTTGGAAGCGAAAAAGCTTTTCACCTTTTGGTTTTGGTTTCGTTTCCAAATTCCAATATCCAAGGACATCACATCGTCGCCAGCGCCACAACTCCAAAAAAAAGTCAATAATCATTTTTATCCGAATGGACAGTATGTAAAATGTAATGTGTGTAAGTAACTGTGGGAAAGAACTGACCTTTGTTGACTGGGCTGGCGTGAGCATGGATTGCCAGTTGGAGGATCAGAACGATGGCCAGAGTCATGACAATGATCGACTTCATCTTTGCGGTGACAGTTGATTTCCGAACAATTTCTCTTCAACTTGGACTCTGTGGTGACTGACAGTGCGGTTTTTTTAGGTTGGGTTGTGTGTGGGTGTGTGTGTGTGGAAGTGGAAAGTTGAACTGATGGAAATGTGAGAGGAAACTTGGGCTTAAATACTCCATTTCAATTCGCCCTTTTCCTTTTCCCCGATACCGCGCGCTCTCTCACCAATTTAATGACAAATGACCAACGACAAATGACAAATGACGAAATGAACAACACACTGTGTGTACTCCTATAGAGGGATTTCGAGAAAGTAGATGTAAGATTTGTGGGAATACAAAGAAATTCTTTATATTCTTTGAAAGAATATAAAGAGAATATAATCGAACAACAAAAGATTGAAACATTCCATTTGAAGTTTGATGGGTGTGTGCGTGTGGACTGATGTGTGGACGCTTTCAAAAACAAAACACACTCTCACACGCACCCGATTGTTAAATTGCTATGTGCTGTGTGTGGACTTGGACTATATCCTCTTTAAATTATGCCCCCACCGCACATCAATTAACGGCTCATTACGATAGATAAATGAGCAATTTGGAACTTGGAACACAAGTGATGGCTCCTTCGGGTATATAATATACATATCGTCTGTTAAGTTCACAAACGAACTATGATTATTTTCCTTAATTTCGTTGACCTGCTCCAAAGGTCAAATGATCAAATGGCTGGAGATGGGGCTGGGGGTCCTTCGACATTATTGTCTGCCATGACCTTTTCTGTGTCACCCTGAATTTTTTAAGAATTTTACCCACAAAGACGGACGCAGTTGTAGCATTTCCGCAAATCAAGGAAAATTGTTATAGTTCCTTTGTGAACTTAACAGACGATATAACAATAGCTAACATTTTTAGGAACATCCTCCGCAAAGAGAGAATTATATAGAAAAGGGAGAGAGATTAGAACTTAGAACTGTTGACGATTTTCCATGCTCATTAGTAAATTATATATACAGTCATTAGTAAATTGTGAGTGTCCATTTCAATTTTCTAGGGAAGTCATAATGAGAGTGGGATGAAAGATTGTGATTATATGGCGAATGAGAGCTGTGGGGTTGAATTCAGATGGACCTCATTGAAATGACTGTATGAAATGACAAATGAAATATGACAAATATAATACAAACAAACAATGTGCGCTCTTTCACTAATTTCTCAATTTCAATTTCAATTTCAATCGCAATAAAATGAAAATTGTCTAATGTGGGCTCCAAAGATGGTCAATATGCGGATATATTTTATGGACTGTCCTCAAGAGCCACATTCGGTTGATTTAATTGAATTGAATCCTTTGTCCTCGTTGTCCCCACTCTCTTCTTTTGACTTGACTTTCAATTTGTTCGCAGTTATTTTGTGATGGGTATTGTCATTTGTCACTTTATAGAATGAATTTGAATTGGACGTTTGAAATTGGGAATTTTTTGTGTGTGAGAGAAATTTAAAATGAAAATGATGCCCGGAACGGTCACAGGAAATTTGTCTCTTGTCCTCCGTTTCTTTCAGATTCAATTTCAATTTCAATTTCATTGGCTACTGATCTCATCGCCAGGACAATCCGTCCCTTTGATGAGTCCACAGACAGTTCAGTTGTTCCCGGACATGGGTCCAATGATTGCTCAGCTCACTAACTGCTGGATTCATTTGATTGACATGTCTGAAGGTTTGTTGGACTTGAGACCGATGCCGATGCGGCCTCAACTGATGCCCTCCATCATCAGTTTCAATCCCAACGCTCTGGAGCCTCGAGAAGAACAAGAACAAGTCAAGATCTGGAGCGTCGTGTCTCAACTCAAGTTCATCCAGTGCTACGTGAATTTGATCCCCCTTCCACTCTTGTCCAAGGGTCAAGGTCAAGATGCAGAGCAAGGTCAATTCCAAGGGTCGTATTATCCCATTTTATTAGAGGCTATGCACGTGAGGACACGCAGTAGTATTTTTCATCATGTAAGCTCCAAGGACTTGTCAGATCCTTTGGAGAGGGAAGTGAAAGTGAAAATGGAGCCTGCCTTAAGCGTGTTCCTCATCCCTCCAGATCAAGAAACGCTCGTACATACTATCAAATCCCATGTATTTCAAATGGGATGGAACGAACCCGCCTCCAAAATATTTTTCCTTCTATTTAAGTTTGAGCCCTTCAAGGACGGCTTGAATGAGAATGAGGGTCAGAATGATGATAAGATGCAGATGCCTGCTTTGGAGTTCATTTGGAGGATCCAGCGAGGCTGGGCCCTTTCAGTCCTGTTCGGTGACAAATTGGTCCACAACAAATCCATCGACTGTCGTCCCAACACCCACACCAATCTCAACCTTGTTGTTCCTGTTCAACAAGATTCATCTTCATCGGATTTCTATTGTTATTCAGGATTGGAGGCGGCGTATCGGGATCTGTTTGATTTGAGGAAAATGGAAATGGAAATCCCACTGAGTCTGATGAATTATTATGAATCCTCCAAAAAAACAAAAAAATTCCATTCCCCATTCCACCGCTCTCATCCCGAGGACTTGAACAACGCGACCATTCATTTCCTCTTTCAGCCCCTGAATCAGTCCAATTCCGGTTCGCCCCTCAAAGTCGACTATTTCCTGACGAAAGCACGGGATTTACAGACCATTTACGTACGTTCAAGAGGTGTGCTTTCGACACCTCAAAAGCTATTCCTTCATATCGTCTGTTAAGTTCACAAAGGAACTATAATTATTTTCCTTAATTTCGTTGACCTGTTCCAAAGGTCAAATGGCTGGAGATGGAGCTGTGGGTTCTTCGACATTATTGTCTGCCATGACCTTTTCTGTCACCCTGAATTTTTTCAAAATTTTACCCACAAAGACGGACGCAGTAGTCGCATTTCCGCAAATTAAGGAAAATCGTTATAGTTCGTTTGTGAACTTAACAGACGATATGAATATCAATACGGTAAAAACATCTGTAAATACACATCATATGTGCGAAATTTTAATCATTTGCGCGCCATTTTTTGAACTTTTCAGCGTTCATTTCCCGCGAATTTCACATCCTACAAAATCCGCTGGTTCCCTCTGGACAAGTCCTCTTTTAAATTCATCACGGCGCGTGGGACGAGAAGGCTCAAAAACTCGATTGAGATCTACGTCCATCCATTTACACTCCCTGTCTGGATTTCCCTTGCTCTCACAGGGGTCGCCACTGTCTTATTTATGGTTCTTGTTCATCAGGCGGTAGATTCAAACAATTTAGAAGAAGAGGCTCCAACCTTGGGGAAACTCCTTAAACGGCTGACGATCAGGGGATTTTGGATCTACAGGATTTTGGTGGAGCAGTCCGATGACTCCGATTCTGATTCTAATTCAAAATCAAGGATGTCTCAAAGGATTTTTAAATTCTGTTTGGCCCTGTGGCTCCTCATGGGCTTGATCCTAACGAATGCCTATCGCGGCATCATCAAGTCCCATTTCACACAAAGCTATCCATATGAGAACGAGTATCGGAAATGCAAGGACTTCCAAGAGAAGGAAATCGGGGATTTCCCACTGTACTACAGTCAGCTGGAGCCCATAAATCCGTCCAGCTGTAACGTGATGGCCCGCTGTCGAGAGTACATGGACAAGTCTCATCTCTGTCACAGTACGATCCTCCTCTGCAATGGAGCCATTCCCGGGATTATCCAGCGGGAAATTCAAATGACCAAAGACAAGGAAAAGGAGGAGCTTGGAGTTTTTGTGGTGAAAGCGGAAGAGTTTTTGTTCTACTGGGATATTTTCAAGAGGGCGATGAGGATGAGCAGTCTCACTGTCAAGGCTGCTAGTGAGAAGAGTCCAGTCATATATTCTCATAATTGGGATGTTCCAGATGACGATTCCTACTCCAAATACAGCGGCTACATCCTGTTGCATGAGCTCCATCTCCTGGACCACCAGATGAAGATCCTGCTTAGTTCTGGCATGTACTGGCTCTGGCTCAAATGGGATCGGATCCGTTTTGAGCCCACCTGGAAAAAAGGACTGCACAAGGAATTCGAGCGGGAAAGGAGAGAACAAGGGGAATTCAAAGCTTTGTCCTTTACGGAATCCGATATTGATGTCATTTTTCGGGTTTTTGGACTCCTCCTGAGTGTTGGCAAGGGGACTTTCCTGATGGAGCTCCTCATCTCGTTCTCGAAACATGAGGACGTTCCCGCCCGGATTATGAAATATCAAAGTGCACTCATGGGGATGAGTTGGCGGCTTTCAAGGATTTCAGTTGGTCTCTTTATCACCAAAGTGAAGCTATTTGAGCTCACTAAAAGAGGATAATTGATAAATTAATAAATAATAAATTATGCTCTTAATTAAATGCGAGGGGGGAAACCCTCAAGAAGTCACAAACTCTTTCCTCGGCCAATCAAATCATTTTTCATTTTAATCCCATTAAATATTTGAAAATAATCACATGTGTGCGAGAGGAATTTGAATGGAAAAGACCATCAAGTTTTTCTTTGTATTGTGAGTAATGATAAAATAACATATTTAAATTGTGATTTGTCATTTGATATAAACTTTGATTCAAATTTAAATTCCAATTGGATATTGGAATTGTGTGGAGTTTGAAATTGAAATCAAATCAGAAAATTATAGTTTAACATAATAATATATATAGAATTGAAGTCCGCCTTCCTAAAAAACAAAAACAATGTCATTTTTGTCGTATCAGAATCAGACATGCTAGATACGCTTAAATAACATTTAAACTTTGGCGGGAGAGAGAAATGAATGGTTCATTTTGATCAAAATCAGATGCATCGTTGGCAAGTGCAGACTCCGCCGTAGCAAGCAGCGCCGCATGTGCATCGCCACGACCCTGGCCAACCAGCACACAGGAAATCCCCAGTAATGTTATTGCAAGTCCATCGCTTGACTCGAGACAGCAAGCTCGCCGCATTATCCAATGGACCATTCCCATTCCCATCGTCACCTGAGACTCTCCTTATCCTTATTGTCCTTGTTGGATCATACGGCGAAGGCCGTATGATTGGTGTGTCCAAGGCGACACTCACCACCACCAACACGAAAATCGTCGTCATCATCACCAGCCCCAATTTCATCGCCATTTTTTCAATATAGTCCAAACACTCTGAAAACAAACCCACACACACACATCACAAAAGAAAAGAATCCGGAGAAAATCCCACAGGAACAATTCATTTATCACCATTTTTTTTTCGGCACACACACAAAAGACTTAACAATTTCGAATTCAAAAATTGAAAATGTTTAAAAAAAAATTGAAAAACTTGTAAACAAATTTTGTAATTTTGTTTTTAATTTATAGTCATTTGGGTCTTACTTGTTCAGTTTGATTGCGGGAAATCCAAGGATTTTGCACACAGGAATTGTGTGTGTGTGAATGTGAAAATGACACGGTGTGTGTGATGGCGAGAGAAGTTTTGGAATGGAAATGTGTATAAATATACGTTTTGTGAAGCGACAGCGACACGAATGAGAGAGCGTTTGAGATTTTCATTGCAAAGGAAGCCCTTTTTATACCTAATTAAAAGGAAGTGGATTTTTTTGATATTTCATAGTGTCTTTTGTATATATATAATAGATTTGTGTGGGTTTCTCTCAATTCTAAATCTAAATCGATCGAGGGTCAGAGACGTCCCGTCAGATTTTTTTAGGTGGTCGTTGGGGCGTCCGACCGGGCCTTCTCAATTTTATCTCCCGTTTTATCAAGTGTAAGCTAGAAATTTGTTCCATTTTATCTAGTACAAGTTTTAAAAATTTTTTGTTTTATCCAGTCTAAAAGCCA
>JAIUND010004635.1:0-11374 GCA_034699125.1 Gisinianus flammeolus | reverse complement strand
GAAACGAGGAGAAGAACAATCAAAGTATTTTACTCATCATTCTGATTCACACGGCCGCTGGGAACTCTCATTTGCGAAATATATTGCGGGCGTCATTGCCCTCGAGAGAATTGGCCAAGTTGGGCATGCGCAGAGTTTTCCTCCTGGCCAATCCTCCTCCTCCCGCGTCAAAGTCAAATTCAAAGTCAAATGTCGCCAGATCCAAATCGGACCACTCAAATCCGTCTAATTCCACAATGAACATTCCGAATTTACGCGAAGAGAATGAGGAGCACTTGGATTTAGTGATGGGGGACTTTGTGGACACGTACCGCAATTTGACGTACAAACATTTGATGGGCTATGAATGGGTCAGTCGCTACTGCGCACGCGCTCAGTTTGTCCTCAAGCAAGACGATGACACGCTCGTCGACTTTTTTCAATGGGCTCAAATCCTCAACACGTAAAACCAAACTCCTGAATTCAACTTTCAACTTCCTCTCTCGTATTTTCGTATTATTTGTGTGTGCTCATTTTAATATATATTTTTTGTATAGATTGAATAAGAGGCGCCAAAGTTCAACATTCAAAATTCAAAGACGCGGGAGTGGGGAAAAAGGGAGACGAGAATGGGACATTCTGGATTTTAATTCAAACTTGAGCGCCAATACGATGGCGCCGGACTTTCCGCTGAGATTCATGGCGGGGTCGGTTGTTCGTGAGGCGGGAGTGAACCGGAAGTTGGATTCGAAATGGTTGGTGACTCGAACCGAGTATTCGGAGGAAGTTTATCCAGATTACATTGCGGGTTTCGCCTACTTGACCACAATGGAGACGCTCCAAGATATTTGGCGCGTCGCCTCCTCTCCGGATTATTCCCGCCGTTATTTTTGGGTGGATGATGTGCACGTGACGGGGACGCTTCGTGTCGCCGCCAACACGAACATTCAACTGTTGGATATTCAGAATTTGACGGCAATGTGGGGTCAACGAGAAGCGTGTTGCTTGGCCGATGCGGATCGTTTGTACTGGTGCGATGTCCTTTTTGCACATTCAATTTCCTCAGCCGTTTTTCTCTCCCGTTTTCATGCGCACTCCAAATTTTGCTATGAGACGGGGATTTGTCGGCGGAGAACTCGCGCGCAAATGGAAATGCAAAAGGAAGGTATTTACTTTTTCCTTCAATGCCTTCCGTCGCTTTCATTGTCAATGTCCATGTCATTGCCAGTGAAGGAGCTCAAGAAGAATTCATAAGAAATGTACAGGAATAATAATTAATAATAGTCAAGAATTAAATTAAATTAAATTAAATTAAATTAAATTAAATTAGTTGTTAAGGAAATTATTCTGATGCTTGTTCACAAAATTCACAACTCCACACAATTTTGTAAATTTCTGTCAGAATTGCATTTCAATTTGAATTTGAATTTGAATTTCAAAATTCCAGTTCAATTCCTCAATTTCTAATCAGCGTTTGCGTTTGCGTTTGACGTTGTTTTTTGATCTCAGTTCAATTTGAACAGGAACATTCATCAATTTAAATCTGTGTCCGTCTTTTAATTTAAGAATTTAATTTTGCCTTGTCAATTTGTGTGTGGTCGCGCGTTTGTTTCCCACCGGGCCAAAAAATAATGCCGAGTTTATTACAATTCAGATATTCTGATGGCTGTGGGTTTAGATTTTTGAAATCAGAGCGGACACTAATTTTAATACTCGTCAGTTTGGCCGTGTGCTTTTGCGTCTTTAATGTGGCGGGAAGAAATTTTGAAAATTGGGGGAGAAAAAGTGAAGGAGAATTATTGGAAATGAGTTGGTTGGAGCTGGCAAATGCATCGGGGACGGATAAAGTCGTGAGGACTCATCACTACGAATGCATTTACGAGGAAGCCCTTCGTCCCTTCCGCCATTTGAAGGGCCTCAAGATCCTCGAGATTGGTTTGGGTTGTGGAATGCCTTACGGCGCAGGCGCATCCATGAATTTATGGGCCAATTATTTCCAAGATCCGCACATTTACTTTTTGGAATATGACAAATCGTGTGGAGAAAAATGGCTGGAAGGATGGAAATCCAATAATTACGTTCACTCCCATTTCAATTCCGGTTCTTCTCGTCCACCAATCATGACGTTTGGGGATCAGGCGGATCGGCGGGTCCTACAGAAAATGATGGTGGCCCATGGTCCATGGGATTTAATTGTGGATGATGGCGGACATGGGATGAACCAACAAATTACGAGCTTCCAAGAACTCTTTACGCCGGCGGGCATGAAATCCGGCGGGATTTATTTCATTGAGGATTTGGCCAGTTCGTTGAACGAAGGTTGGACTCTCGGCGGGACCAAAAGCGGGATGAATGAGGGCGGGAGAAATACAACGATTCAAATGATTGGAGAACTCTTTGCTGGATCCATTCGAAATGGAAAACGAAAGGGACAACTCGGCGCCAATTTGAAAGGAATTAATTGCTGCGATGAAATCTGCGCATGTTTTTACACCAACAACACAAAATGACGAATCTCTTAATTCACAGCATTATTTTGAAAGTTGTGTGTAATGTTTAATTAATTATTAAATTGTGTAAATTAATGTTCATTTTTTTCCCGCTCTTTCATTTTCATCTTGTTCACATTCATTTCAAGTCAAAATGGACTGGATTTTCATAAGTAAATCCCAAAATCCTATAGCCGCAGTAAAGTAAAGTTTCTTTGGACACAGATAATGAAATTATTGATGAGCCGATTTGATCAAAACAGAAAAACAATGCGGATTAAAAACAAATTAGATTAGACATAAAGAACACTATTTTTTTATTATCATTAATAATAATTAGATTTGTGTTGATCTGCAATTTGATGTGTGAAAGTGAGAATTATTTCTATTATTTCGTTGTTTTTCCGTTGTGTTATTAATTCTCAGTGATGATCGTGATGGGTTTCGTGGAAAGTGAGGATCAGATTCGTGGCGTTTTCCACAATAATTGCCATCATCGTCAGAATGAGCGTTTTGTCCGCATAATAGAAACTCCCGACGTTTATCCGAATTGGTCGAGCACTCCGTTGGAATTTCCGGAACCACATTGGACAGCTGCTGCTGCTGTTGCTGCTTCTTCGGCTGGACATCAAGAGTTTCCAGGAGCGAACAGCTGTTTCCGATTCCGAATGAATTGCAGCAAACCGCCGGAACAGAACGAGCAGAATGAAAATCACCAGAATTGTCCGGACGAAAGCTCGAATGTCCCGGAAAACGACGGCAATGAATGCATTCAGAATTATTATTACGAGGGCGCCAATTTCCAATGTGAGCGGCATCACGCCATAAACGGCCGTGAAATTACTTTGCAGAACGCCCAGCTGACTTTGAGATCGAATGAGGAAATCCACCGTTGGATTTCTCCTACATTTATTCTCCATCTCCACTCTTCAATTAATTAATATCAACACATTTATCAAATTATCATGGAGATTTATGGCGCCAATTTAAATTCAAATGCAAAAACAATCGTTTGGAAATTGATGGGGATTTTTTACTGTGTTTGTTGGACGGCGGGAAGGATGGCGACGACGTAGCAGAAAAGCGTGGACAAGATCCAGCCCATCGTGTAGAAATGAAAGCCGTAAATGTACAAATGGATCAAGCTGATGATGGATTTGATGGCGGTGGACAAATTCTTCGGATCTCCCGCCAATGACGACAATAAATGTCCCGCATCCGGATTTTTGAAGACACCAACCGCTCGAATGACGGCTGCGAAAGCAAAAGTGAACGGGAAAAGCGTCAGAATCCGCCGTTCTGAGCGAAATCCGTCTTTTTCTTTTCCGTTGTCTTCTTCTTTTTTTCCCTCGCCATCAAAATTAAAATCCCCTATACAAATAACACAAATACAGAGAATAAATGGGGGGAAATTCAAATAATGCAATGACAACGAAGCAACACAGTTATATTATAATTATAGTATTTAAATTTAAGGGGCGTCGAACTGTGCAATTTGTTGGTGGTTTGGAGGAAAGCGTTGATGATTTGGTGATGATTTCCATAGTCTCGAAGCGTCACCCAATGACTCGTATTAAAAATCAAATTGAACACGGTGAAATAGACCGAAATCAATTTCTTCCCCACCGAAACTTTCGCGTCCAAACATTGCCGAACGTTGGAGACGATCAGGAATATTTCGTAGAGGATGACCAAACTGATGGATGTCCAGATCGTCATGGAATATCGGCGGGAATCATTGAAACACACTTTCCTTTGAGATTTTGAATAATAATAAGGTGTCCAGTGGAGAAAGTACCCGAAATTTAGGATTCTTCCAAATACTTGCAGCGTCCCGCCGTCCAACATTTCATTCCACACACTTTTGAAAATTGAGATGATTTTACAATTCGTCTTGTTCTAGTTTTATTTCAAGTTAATTTACATTCAATTTGGAAAATAAGCCAAGAAATTCGGAGGAGTTTGCCGGAATTTTCCCATCGAGTTTTACATTTCTCGGTGGTGAAAACACAACTGCGTAATTTTCTCTGTATTTTCTGTTGTCCTGTTTTGTTGTGGTACTTTTGGCCTACTTTTATTACAATATTTCCAGGAAATGAACACTGTGGATTTCTGAAATGGGATTAATTAAATTAATTATGCTTTTTGATGATGTGGACGTGGAATTGAGTAATGGAAATGAGAACATTAAACTCAACCGGCAATTAACATTGATTAATGGAACTTGATTCATTAATAATGGATGACTTTTAATCAACTCTACCGACGTCAAATGAATGGGGAAAACAAGAGCCATTTAATTACTTGTCAACTGCGTAGAAATTAGAAATTAGGAACGGAATAACTTTAGCTGAAATGTTTCCTCATTAAATAAATGTACAATAAAAGTCCCATGCAGTCGAAATCCAGTCAATTTTGCTATGAAATGAATCGAATTTCGATTAATATCCACAAATTGAGTGGATATTATTATTATTATTTCAGCATTTGAAATTCCACCACATGATTTCCATTTTCCCGCCGTTCTCTCAACCACACAAAGAAATCCCTCGGATTTCTTCATCAAATTATTCTATTTACTAAATTAGATAATTGCGTTGTTTCAATTTTAAATCGGGTTTTTTATGCTCAATTTTTCCATTGTTACAAAATTAATGATCGTATAACTTTTCCTTTTATTCTTCATCTCGTCTGTCCAAATCCAAATGGCAAACTAAAATAATTGCTGGATTAAAGTTCGTCCTTTAAAACTTTCCCGCCGCGGCCGCCAGTTTTCCGCATCAGCTGTGGATTTTCATGGGGTGCCAAAAGTTGATGAAGGAAATTGATTCGCTGGAGGATTTCCGGGGATTCGTCGACCATTCGCATGATTTCCCCGAGATTGAACCAACTCAGCGGTTTCTCGTTTTGAATCGCCCGCGATCGGGTAAGAAAATTCCACTCGACACCCGGCCGAACCACCGGTTTTCTACAGTCACAATAAAATCCCCACATTTATATTCATTTATCATTCCAATTGATTACAAATCCTCGCAATTGCGCATATATATAGTAAAAAAAAATGATTTACAGATTTGTGGCGAAAGAAACCCAAAGGCGGACGAGTTCCCTTGAAAATCCCGCTTCTTTTGATCCTTTTTTCAAGTCTGGCCAGTTTTTGTGTGGTTTTGTGAGGGACGGGAAAAAATACTGGAGATCGTCGGCGTGGGTGGGTTTTCCCGTCGGCAGCCCCATCAAATTCCCAATGCTAAATTCCCCGGGAAAGGTCAAACTGTACAAATAAATTCGCGCTCCTCTTCGCACATGCGCCTCCGCGCTCAGTTTGGCCCCCCGATAAAAGGTCGTGTCCGAACACAATTTCGTCAGATTCCCAACGTTCTTTGACGTGATTTTGGGTTCTTTGTTGGAATTGTCGCCAAAGTAAAATCTTTTCAACTCCCTCGAGATTTCCGCATGTTTTTCCTGCGGAATTGTCCGAAGGAAACCAAAAAGTGACGGCGCCATTTCCTTCCAATTTTCATCCAAATGCGCCGCCTTCGTTTCGTTCGACACGAACGCTGAAATGAAAAAACAAGGAAATGTTATTAAATTAATTCCAATTTATTTAGTTAATTAAATTCAGTTTTTAAATGTGTATTTTAATTTGGATTGCAATTAAACGGTTTCACACACCAAAGGAACTGAGGAAACCTTCTTCTTCATTCAGCCCGATAATCATGGGGATTTCCATCGTGTTATTTTCCCAATTGGCAATCAAATCAAACGGAGATGCCGGGAGAATCCGAACTATTTTTGAATTCTTCCGTTCGATCGTCGGTCCGACCGCCAAATCCAAATAATCCGGTTTAAACTATTCAAATTAATCCCAAACTCTTTTAATTTATATACAAAAATTAAAATGGTTTGGTTTTATTAATGGAAATTCTTCGGTGTGGACTCACCGATAATTCCTTTTGCGTCTCCAAAATCCTCGTCAGCTCCGCATTTTGAATGCACTCGAGAAATTCCCGGGAATTTCCCTGAACGCAGTTTGTTTTCCTTGCCAAATGCGTCACGACGAGATTCGGATCGGTTGAAATGGACCACGGCAGAAGCGCGCTTCCACTCTGCAAAATCGCCCCGTGTAAAAGCCCTAATTTCATATTTTATATTTGATTTCAGATATTTGTGAATTGCAATACATCTTGTATATAGAAAAAATTCGGGGATTTTCATTGTGTTTTATATATATTGATTTGACAAAGAAAAAAAAATACCTTTGGCAGCGGGGGAAATTGCAATGAGATGCGTTGCGCATGCGCCGGCAGACTCTCCGAACAAAATGACGCGATCCGGATTCCCGCCGAAATACTTGATGTTTTTCTGGACCCATTTGAGAGCCTGAAGAATGTCCCGAAGGCCATTATTTCCCGCCACCAAACCATTTTCCGTGTCCAAAAATCCCAACAAACCCAATCGATAATTCACCGTGATCAAAATTACGGATTCGTCCATGAAATAATCTGCGCCGAAAAAGGAACCAGCGCCGTCCAAGAAGCCGCCGCCATGCACCCACAAAAGCACTGACAATTTCGTGCCGTTGTCATTTTGAGTCTCCTTCTTTTTTTTAATTACATTACACAAAATTCCACTTGAATAAATCCTTTTAATTTAAATGACAAAAGTTAATTTGTTTGCTCGTAATTGTTTTGATTGTTTATTTATATGAACACAAAATAATTCTCAGAGAGATCTCACGAGCGGAACATAAACGTTGAGGAAAAGGCAATCTTCATTGGCTTCATCCAGTTGACCCGTCATCAGAGCGATTTGAGGGCACTTTGACCCAAATTTAGTGGCGTCTCGAAGCCCCGCCCAACTTTCCACTTCTTCCGGCGGCTGACAAAGAAACAGCAAGAAAATCAATTAAAATTCCAACTGATTATTTCCGACGGACTGAACAAAAGAAAATTGTGAATGTGTTTTTCAATTTACTTGGAATCGTTTTGGTGGTTGAGCAAATGGAACTCCGCGCCAGGCGTAATAACTTTTCGAGTCCCTTGAAAAGAGGACTTTGCCGCCAAGGCCTCCATCGGCCGTCACAACGATCGGTTGTCCTTTCTTCATGAAGATTTTCGACTGGGGCGATTTGTCATTGTCGATGGCCAACGTCCATTTGCTCTGCAATACGAGCGAGAAACAAACGACCAACAGGGAAAATCCCAATTCTTTCCCCATAATTTTCCTTTATTTTCCTATTTTACAGTCGACAAATCCCGTTAAAAAACAATCTAAATTAAATATTGACTGTGCTGATAAAAAAAGAACCGGCTGAAATGATTGTGATTTGTGATTTCCTTTTCCCTTTGATGCTGATATTGAAACTGACGATGGAAAGTTGAAAAGCGTCAAGAGTTTCAATTTCAAGCACTCGGAAAATGTGACGACGTGAAATGTTCAAATGTGCAATCAAAATCCATAGTCAAAAAGCAATGAAAAATCAAGAGCAACAAGAAATTGTGTTGATAAAGGGAGAGGAAACGAGAGCAATTAAAACAAACAGAAACTCGTCGACGTGGTGTGGAGATTGCAATATAGAAATTCAATGGAAATTCACTCGCAATCGCCATGAAAGGTTTTCGCTTATCTTCACAGACAAACCAAAAAGTCAACAGGCCAACGCAAAAACACACGTTTCTTCATAACTTTTGATCTCGATTGACATTCAATTGAAAATGCAATGGAAAATCGAGTCGAGAGTTTATTATCACGAGTCAACGACTTTACGGATTTTTAAGCTGTGAGAATGAAAATGCAAAACCAAAAAAAAGGAAAACAAAACATCGTGGATTAAATTTTGAACGTCCGATGACAATAAATAATGAAATTGAATGAAATAATTCAGATTTTCCCTCCGTTTTTCGTGTGAACGCACTCCCAAAATCTATGACGAATTTTATTAGTACTGCTCAACTTCCTGTAAAAATACCCCACATTTTGACAGACGTCGACATGAAAACACAGGGCAAAAAAATACACTTTTTAAATCAAATAAATGTGTAATTGTTCCTTTCTCGCGTTTTTATTTCTATAAATAATGTATTTGTTTAATTAATTTACATTCAAATGTACATTAAAAAACCACATACAATTTGACGAAAGTATAATATAATTGATTGAAAATTGCTACTATATAATTGATTGAAAATTGCTACTATATAATTGATTGAAAATTGCTACTATATAGATATATAAATAATGAATTGGGAAAATGTACTTATATTTTATATACAAGTGGCGATCAAAAAATGGAATTCCTATAAATCCCTCTAATTTATTCCTATATATGGAAATCCCTATATACTATTAATATTTAATTGCGATCATTAAATCATTAATTATCATTATTGATGTATGATTAATCATCCTCATTATGAGTGTGTGGAGAGACTGGAAAAGTAAATCCATCATATATTCTATATTATCGTTGCTATATCGCTGCTTGATTGTGATCTCGTCTTCTTCTGCTGCTGCTGGACCTTCTTTAATATTGCTGGTTTCAGCTGAAATCGTTTGATGAAGTCATTTCGTCGCTCCGAACTCAAGCTTTTGCCAATTTCTCCATCCAAGAATCGCTGTTTCAATGTGTACCAACTTACTCGAAGTTTTTCACCGGTGCAAAGCTCTCCTTTGCTATTTCTAAACTCCTATTACATATTAATAGATACAATGACAAAATACAAAACAAATATGAAAGGCCACATTTGTGAATGAATGAATGAATAATGGAGTGAAAAAATCCTTTCGTATATAAATTTAATATTTACCTTAGCTATGACCATTTGGTCCCAAAATTCTTTTTGACCGCAGGAATATTCATCCTTGTTGAGGGCCAAATCCGTCTGATCATTCATGTAAGAAATGATGTGAGGGAAGAGATGATCGTACCTATATAAATATATATATAAATATATTACATCCTTTACATTTGTTTTCTATATATGGCAAACTAAAATTAGATACACATATGTGTGGCTCCACGGAAGAAAGGGAATTCAATATTTTAATCAGTCATTGTATATTATTGTCCATGGATACAACTGACTTTTGTTGAATATGAATATGGAAAATTCAACAATATGCCATTTCCATCTTCGTTGTCAACCAGCTATTCTTTTCAAATCTCAAATCAGATTTTCAGAAAGGACCCTATGGAATTTGATTGGATGGTTGGGTCCACAAGCTATAACATGGTAACTTTTGTTTACGCCGTACGATTTTCGATCAAAAATAAGATTCTGAAAGCTAAGAATGTCAGATTGTATGCAAAAATATTTTTAACATATGGTGACCGTGTGGAGCAGTAATGTCAAAATGTCGGGCCATTCTTTACTTTGACCTGAAGTAAAGGTCACTTTTTGACCTCGAAACCAAAAGTGACATGGACAACTTTTTTGGCCTTATGTTTGTGCGTGTTCGCTAATTTTGTAGCCCCAACGAGTAGCTAGAGTAAAAACCCCGGTAGAATGAATTTTTCTCATTTCCGGCGACCTTTGACATTCTATTTCTCCCTAACGAGAAAAGTTCAATCAAATTCGTTACAGCCCTAAAAATCTGACATTCTTAGCTTTCAGAATCTTATTTTTGATCGAAAATCGTACGGCGTAAACAAAAGTTACCATGTTATAGCTTGTGGACCCAACCATCCAATCAAATTCCATAGGGTCCTTTCTGAAAATCTGATTTGAGATTTGAAAAGAATAGCTGGTTGACAACGAAGATGGAAATGGCATATTGTTGAATTTTCCATATTCATATTCAACAAAAGTCAGTTGTATCCATGGACAATAATATACAATGACTGATTAAAATATTGAATTCCCTTTCTTCCGTGGAGCCACACATATATATATGAATATGAATATATATTATGACACACATAGCCACTCCAAAATGTGTATAACTATATAAATAACTTACAATCGAACGGGATGATCCGTAGCAGGAGAAGATGACGATGGTCCAGCGGACGAACTGCTGATGTTGGCCACGACTGATGACGACGACGACGGATGCGAACGTGGAGGAATTGTCTCAGGAGGATTTCCGCCACCATCCCTGTGTGTGTGTGTGAGAAGATCCACATATATATACAAACAAATACACATTTATGGTACAGATTAGGTATATACAGATATATATAGGTAGATATTATATTTTGAGTCGTCTCACCGTGGTGTTGGAGTGTGATGGTCCTGATGATTCACACGGTTTGGAGATGATGCCAATAATGCATGGACATTGGCATTCGCATTCACATTCACATGACGAACGGCATTCACTTGATCAATAAGGAGGAAATTCTTCTGCATCAAATCCTGATTTTGTTCATGTAGTTCTTGGTTTTGATAGGCCAACTGCGTTTTCTCCGTTTTCTCCGCATCCAGTATTTTCACTTGATCCTCCAAAGCAAAGACATGATCCTCTAATTGTCGAATCCTCTCCATCGCCTTTTCCAACTCCAAACGGAGGGAATTTTCCACGGACGGAGAATCCTCCTGAGGAATCATCCTCACCGTCCCATTTAGATTCTCCTCTGGAGCCATGGCCATATTTTATTTTTCCAAATGAATCCGCACACACACACTCTTAGAAATCCGGAATCCCTTTTGTCCGCACTTTTGTCCGCACTTTTGTCCGTAATCCTACAGCAAAGAGAGAAAATGTACAACTTGTAGATCCTACATGTTATGCCAGCTGAAATCCAAGGGATTCCAGTGTTCACGAATCCAAGTGATTCCATTACAGGAATCCCACGGATGTGGTATTCTGAATCTACAGCATTTCTTTCAGTGTTGGGCCGTAATCTGATTACATGTAATCGATTACTGTAATCATTACACAAAAAATGCGATTTGTAATCGGTA
>JAIUND010004634.1:0-11375 GCA_034699125.1 Gisinianus flammeolus | reverse complement strand
TTTTGTAATTCGAAAAATCACAAGAAACAAATCGTCATATATTTTGTTTGAATTTAACTAAAGTTTGTAAATTAATTTAAAATATTTACAATTTTTTTACAAATTTCTAACTGCTTCTATAAAATAGCTGTTTTGCTGCATATTAATATACAAAAAAGTGAAAAGTCGTAGACGACCCGTTATTCCATCCACAACTCCAAATACTATACCCTATAAAGATTAGTCTTGTCAAGGAGGTCTTGAAAGCGCGTAAAGTTCCATTGTTTGTTTTGAAGATCGCAAAAAATTCCAATCAAGATTGGTGGTTTTTAACTCGAACTCTATAAGTATACGGTGGTTGTTTACAACTTGTAATTCATTGTCTGTAAAATCGTTGAGATCTTAGTTGTAGTTAAAATACTTATACATAAAGTTAATCACAATCGAAAATTGAACGATGGAGTGTGCAATTTGCATGGATGTCCTATCGAACCAAGCGGAAGATCGTCGTGAAACTTGTGCTCGAACGTTAATGGCAAATAACTCGTCCATCAGTAGCAGAGTTGCTGCCTTTATTCATAGCTCCTCACTAAAGGACCTTAGCTGCACCCAATGTGGTCATTTCTACCATACAAGGCATGTTCTAATTACATTTTAATATTACCAACTCCAATTTGTTTTGTCATACATTTAACCGTTTACCCTATTTTGCATATTTTTGTAACGTAAATAAATCTATAATTTTAGATGTCTTCAAAACTGGATAATGAATGACAATGGGTGAGCATACACAGACTTACACACACATTAGTTTATTTCATCACTAGAGATTATGTATTTTGAAACAGTGGATTTTGATGAATGATGATAATAGTTAATGTAATTGTAATTTTCTTTTACTTGAAGGAATACAAGTTGTCCAAGTTGCCGTAAGACTTTACAGCTTCAGAAAATTGTTCAAATAACTTCTGGTCCAGAGGATATCGAAGTGATTGAAATTGACGATAGTCCTGCCCTGGATGAACCCACGGATTTAACTTGTCTCGCTAAGAACTTACCCGAATTGAGAGAACAGCATGAAACCTTACTGTAGAAATATAATCACTATTACTATTCATCAGCATTATTAGTATAGTAATATTATAATTAACATAAAAATCATATACATTTTGTATCGTTTCAGGAGTGACTGTAAATCGTTGAAATCAAGTTATCTTCTGGATAAAGACCAACTTGAATTTACAAACTCCAGGATTGAAAAAATTGAAAATGATATTTCAGTTATCAAAGAGTAAGTCGGATCATTATGTAGTATTCCTTAAGTAAGTATAACAACGATGTGTTGCATTGTTCAAAAGCTATCGTGCTATCAAAATTCTTTTGTTTTGCAAGCAGTGACGTCATAATAACAAAATTAAAAAAGTTGATAGCAATGCTATCATATATAACGTGATAGCAAACAGGATAGCTTTTGAACAATGATGTGTTGTATATAATAACTTTTTTTAACTCTTTGTAAGTAATAAATGGTATCAATTTTTTTTTTATACCTGTACTTTTATAATTTTATAGGGAAATTGACAAATCAAAAACGTCCACACCGGTTCCCAAAGGTTAGTTGCACTTTACTATTATAATTGAATCATGTGTAGAAAATATTTTTAATCAATCAACAATACTCTTTCTTTAATTAGAAGCCAGGCGAGGGAAAAAGCGTCGCTGCACCGAAAGAACAAGATCGACACCGTGATTTATTGCCTTACTCGAGAGACTTAAGAATTCAACGATGAACACAATTTAATTTTTCCAGAGAAAAGTGTATCAATGTACATAATGTACAGTACTTACATTATTTCTTCTTCTATGCGTTGTTCAATATTTTGTCTGGTCTCAGTTTATAGTATTTTGAATTTGAATATTAATAGTCTGTCATTTTTCTGAAAAACTTTTATTTTTGTATCATTATTTTTTGTGATGACGAAAAAAGGAAATGTCATTGTTTTTCAAGTCATCCTCGAAGCATCACTTTATTACTAATGCGTTTATGATAGTTTAAAGAAGTGGATTGCTTTGGAATTCTTTATTAATCCGAGCTTTCAGTGGCTAATTATTTATGAATTATTAGTATTCAAGAAAACGATAATATTGCTCTGATATGATTACTGATTACAGTTCAAATGTATTTAAGAGGTTTATCGATGATAAGCTATCATATGTACATAAATATATAATAATGTATTTTATATATAAAAAAGCGCAGCCATTTCTAACAAAGACTTGTTTTATAGTTTATATTTGTATGACAAGATGGGTTTTAGTCCGTAAGTATCATAGAATCAAATAATTCACTTGTAATTAGCTCAAATTATGTTTTTTTTCCATCATTTTTTGTACAATAAAACGCAATCTTTTACACGGTAATTGCTTGTTTCCATATAGAAAGTGGTAGTTTGAATTTATTTTTTCAAACATCTTGATTTTACAAAAAAACATGAACAATTCTTTGTAATTATATATGATATCGTAGCTGTTTGCAGTGGAAATTGAGACTACACTGCTGGACACTTTCTTTTGTAAATGCATCTAACTCTCACAGTAAAAATTGAATTAAAAAATAAATCACAAAAGTTGAACAAAAATTATGGCTGGTCTACACCACTAGGATCATCAATTTCTAAATCCTTCTCTACTGCATCAAGTCCCTCGTCATCAGAAGGTTCTACCATCGCTGTAGTAGATTCCAAATCCCATGGTATTTCTTTAATGGGAAGACAGTCTCCCCATCTACTTCTTGTCACACTTTTGTACAATGATCTATAACAAAAAAAAAGAGTTGAATTTATTGTATTTCGGTATCTTTTACCTTAAAGTTACACATTTAAAACAATCTCACCTTGCATTTTTACCCCGTGTTACAATAATTTCACTAATTTTTCCTTCTGGCATACAAACTTTACATATACAATGTCTTGTTCGCCTCTTAACAGGTCGTAGTAATCTTGGCCAGCGTTCTTCATATATATTTCTGTCGCCTGTCAACATATTATAATAAAACTATCATCACCAAGTGTCATGACTAATTAGTAAAATAGTCAAGTTTAAACGTACTAATTTGACAATTTTGGCAAAAGTTGAGCACTGAAGGGATAGATAATTTTTTTTTAAGTAAATGTTCTCATTATGTACCTTTCTTTATTACTACATAGGAAAATCTTTCTTGAATCAAATGTTCTTTCGAAAATGGAAGTAAGGATCTATGGACTACATTGAAGTGACAAGTGCTCTCCGATGAGCTATTATATTGTGGACAGAACGTGTCATGAGGGCACTAGATGGTCAAAAAAATAAATAATTATACAATCATGTGTACATCATGTGATAAATATAATCAAAAGAATCCAAATTTCAAGGCGCTAAACTTACTGGACTAACAACATGACAATTAGCCGGATCTTTGCTTTTCCGCCGATCTAATCTTAACAGAAAATCTCTGGCTTCATTGATGATCTAGGAACAAAAATTCAATATGTAAAAAAGTCAAGTAAGACAGTATAGTTCAGAGTAAATATAATATATGGAATACAGTTTAATCAAGAAACATGAATAGTGAATGAAAAAAAAATCATTACCTCAAATCCTGCACTAGTACCCCGCTCTATTATAACGATATAATTTGATGACTTTCTCCAAAGAGTATTTAGGACCTGTATTCTTTCTTTGGCAGAAGGTAATTCCATTAGGGAATATGCAGATGTGACTAAATCGTAATGTTTCTGTATTTAAAAAATGGAAAGGAAATTGTACATACAACAATCAAATAATGTTTGTTGATTGTTATTAATTAAATAAATTCTAAAAGGTTTACATCTTGGGACTCTGGTAAAAATTGCCTAAAGAAGACTGGAAACATGGTGGGTTTGTTTAGATCTCCTCTTCTTAGAATATGTTCTGCTATATCGTTCATGTCACGAGAGGTATCCACACACATGTGTTCCTTCAAAGATGAATTCCATAAGGCATTAGATGCCCTGTAATGTAAACATTCCATACATCAAGTACCGAGTCTAGTAACAACAATATTAAAATGAGCGAGTAGACAGAGTATGAACTTATGACTTCTTCCTCTTACCATGTAGCAGTAGCAAGACCAGAACCAAAATCCAGTAATGTAGTGGGTTGGAAATCCGGATCTCTTTTTGCAATCTCACTAAAGATTTTGATTAGCGCAGCATATTCCCCGGCAGTTCGAGTAGCAAGATAAAGATAACATTGCGTAGGTTTGAACTCGATAGGTTCCCAATGGTAAACAAGTGTCTTTAATTGCATTTCTGTTTTAAAATTTCGTTTGTTTTCTAAAGCTTGTAGTTGTTCTGCACTCAAAAATGGTTCCATAATTGAATCTACAATCACATTTCAATTTAACAAGAATTAATATTACTTCCAGTTTTTTTTAATGATATCGTCATTTATTTTTTGTGTATTATTAATAATACCTTGTACACGAATTTTACTCTCAACAGACCGAAGAATTCTACGATACTCTCTCTGCTCGATAGGTAGCTTACGAGATGTTAAATAGTTATTAAATTTGATTATATCCTGCTCTCCAGGTTTCGTATTCGCCCCTGAAATTCATAACCAAAATTTGTTAAATATATCGTTAAAAATCGGAACAACAAATACATAGATCAATACGTCAAGATATTGTTAATGAGAATAAAATACATATACATACTGGCCAAAATAAGTTCAGCAGCATTAGTGAACTGAGTGGGGAGGACAACTTTTCCTCGAAATAATACTCCAGGATGAAGTCTTGCTTTAAAATTTTTATTTTCATAAGCTTTTGTAGCCGAATCAGCTACATCAATTCTAATTCTGGGTATTTGATTAGGATGAGATCTATTACATATCTTGAATGGAAAGAAGCCAGAAAAACAATTTAGCACATCAAATCATCACATGTGAACGTTTTGAAACCTCTCTATACATGTGTTTAAAATTTACTTACGATTTGCGATGATGTAAAGTTTTTAAAAATGTTGTTAGAATGAAGTGATCCTTTTGATTTAACTGTTCTTGAAACTTTGTTCAGAAATCCAAATGACATTTCACTGAACATGATTAAATAGTTAATAGTTAATAGTTAATTATTTTAATCCGGTGAGTGTTCAAAATAATTTTTCAACATTAGAAACTCCCTCCCGGGGCTGGATTTTAAATGTTTTGGTCAGCGCCTCGCTCGGAACCAGTCGGTATAGATGAATATTTCGTTCTTTTTGACTTTAGTCAAGTCGTGTGTTGTCAAATAATATTATTCGATTAATCTTTTTCATCAAGAATAAATTGAATTGTCTTGAATTTCTTTTCGTAAAGCTTTAATCAAAGTCATCAATTTAATCTCCCAGGGACAACCTTCAAGTCGCATGTCCATTCAGAACTTGAACACTTTCGGTAAGTTGGTTAATTATAACATGTTTTTTCTTGTAGTTTTTTGGAACATCATCCATATTGGTTTTTGGAAGTGTATGTACATGACGGTATTTACATACCCAACTATAATTATATCGTGTATATAAAAAAATTTGTTCAAAATTTTCCATTACTTACGTTCGTATTTAATTCGTAATAAAGCTTCAATCATAAAATAACTTTTTTTTAGTCAACGTATTTCCATATTTAAAGCAGCTTTAAATTCGTTTTTATTTTTAAAATTGCTTAATTTATTCATGTAAATATTATTTAATCATAAATTATGAATCATAGTTATTATTATTGCGCACTTTGCAACTATCGGTTATATAATTACAGTCAAAATATTATATGAGGATATGAATAATTCTTATAGCGTCGCTTTGTCTTTGGACACAACAAAATGGTTTTTCGGGACAAACATGCTATAAATTAAGGACTATATTATGTAGATTTTTTATTGTAAAAAAATGACACTTTTTTCTATTCGTTAAATTGCAGACCCTTTTGCTGATGCAATCAAGGGCTCCGAAGAAGGCGTACAAGATGGTTTCGTCCATATAAGGATCCAACAGCGAAACGGTCGTAAAACGCTGACAACAGTCCAAGGTCTTAGTGCAGAGTATGATCTAAAGAAAATTGTGCGAGCCTGCAAAAAGGTAAAATAAATAAATATCTGATAAAAATTTAAACGTAAATTGTCCGAATGAGTACCATCAAGATTGGAGTATATATACACTGAAACATTGACTCATTTCTTTTTTTTATTAAATAGGAATTCGCGTGCAACGGAACTGTGGTGGAGCATCCAGAATACGGAGAAGTTTTGCAGTTACAGGGGGATCAACGTGAAAATATTTGTCAGTGGTTGACCAAGACGGGCCTAGCCAAACCAGAACAATTAAAGGTTCACGGATTCTAAGGAGCCTATATATCACCATGCATTTCCCTTTTACATGAAAACATTGTGTTTCACACATGCTACATACAGACACACTTACATTATATTCACACACTCAAACATAAGGTACACATATACAACCTCAAAAACAAAAAAGAAGTAATTATTAATACAAATATATGAAATATAAATAAGAAACAAAAAAACAAAACATTTAATATGATAAACTACTATTACAACCTTAAATATTATTATTATTATTCTAATAATCATTATTATCTATACACTGGAGTAAGAGGAAAAGCACTATGCAATTCTACTACTAATATATGAATGTGAAATAATTAAATAATAACTATTTAGTGTAAAAAAAAAGAAAATTTCCTTTCAAAATATCAACGAATATCTCAAATTTCAATTATACTAATGATTTCTGTCGTATCGTCTTTTTATAAATAAATACTTCTGGAAATGAATTTCTAATTCCTCGCTGCTCTGTATATAACATAAGTCATACATACACATTATTACTTATTTCAGTTATTTCATACTTACATATTTAACTTGCATTTTTAGGATTTCATGTGATAGTTTATAAATTCTACACAGGTTGAAATGATGTGTTAATAAGTATTTAATCCTTTGAAACGTTTTAATAGTAGCAGTCGAGCAATACATTCCAAGTAATTAAATATAGTATACACACAATATATACAGGAGGAGTCATGTTAGTCATGTTTGTATCGACGTGACGTACAATTAGACGTCAATGGAAATTAAAAGACAACCAACATCATCCCAAGTATGTTGTAGTACTATAGCTGGACAGATTGACAATAAAGGAAGAAATTGTTTAATTAAGTATTTTGCATGCATCTTCTCTGCATGAATGATGGAGAAACGTCCGCCCGCACAAAAGTTCTAAATTTGTTCTATTTCGATACTTGATATATCGAGAGAATTCTCGCTTCAGCGATACAAATTCCGGAAATAAGCAAGCAACAAAAAAAGACACTCTTTTTCTATTCTTTATATCAAATATAATCTAATATATGGGTAATCATTTGCGCATTATGAGAAAAAAATACAAAAACTATAATTCACGCTACATTAGTACATTCATAGGTCGTGTTTTGTTTTTATACAGATAGTAAAGAGCTTGTAAAAGATATTAGATGTAACAATGCAATTTGTACAGGCGTTCGTAAGAAAACTTCCCTTTTCCGTCTCCACACTTACGTTCACGTCTAACAGGAAAGTATTATGATCGACAACTCGAATTTCTTTGAATGAAAGTTTTTTTCCATCTAGAAATTCGTGATACACACAACCCTATATATATCCTCCTGCTTTATATATTATTATGTAAGTATATATAAAATCTAAATCTTTTTATAGCTCTCGCTCTGTGCGTCCAAATAAAAATTCTTTTGCGCACACACACGAGCATACCTTCAAAAAACACAAGTAAAAACCAACTACAATTAGGATTCATGGTGAAAGTGGAGAAAGGGGAGAAATGGCAGCAGGAGCAAATAATGAATATCAAACTACTCTAAACTTTAGAGTCTAAAGTATATACACATGTGTGAATGTGAGACACAAGAGAGCAGGAGAAAGAGTCAAAGAGCTGGCAAGGAAAATTGAAAGACTCAACGGAGAAAGCTTCCACCCATATACTTTTACTTACACACATTACATGCGAGCAAAAAGTTCTCAACCTCTATCCATTTCATATGTATACATCTATTATTATTTCTCATTCCCTCATCCTTGTACAGGTAGTATACAATATCTGTAAATATATTTGTGTCTCTGTCTGTGTTCCAAATGTTCCAATGGTCATACGAAAAAGAATATGATGTGTTGGTTTTTTTAATAATATTATATTATACGATTGCAACTGGTGTGTGTGTGTGTGTGTAGTAGTAATACACACTGTGTACACTGTACACAATACAAAGTAGACATCCAGTTTATGCTATTATTGCACTTTCCTCGCTTATGTTTCCTTCCCTGTACTTTCCCGTGCCTTTTGTGCTTTGGCAATTTATGTTCGAGTTGAAGTTGGAAGCTTATGCAGACAACACATGTACATATGATGATGCCATGCCATATGCTATACTCACACATCTTTTTGTCTCTTCCTCAAAGTTTTTTTTTTTTTTTTCAGTTTATAGACGAGGGAGTTTTATCGCACTCTATTTCTCTTTCTCTCTTTCACTCTGTACTTTTCTCAACAGTTTTGATAACACAAACCAGTTCATAATAATATGCTTCCCCCGTTTAATCGACCACATGTCTTCATTCTTCCTTTCTCAACAAAGTTTCTTCACTTGAACTCTCCTCTCAAAACTATCTCATCATCCTTCTCTTGTTTCTCATGTAATCGCAAAAAATAAAATTAATTTTTTAGATGTTTATTGGATGAATTGAGAATTTAGTACATTGATTATGATCATTATTCTAAAAATACAATATATATAGGAACAGGATGAAATGAAACGAAAGAAGAAAATCCTACTTGCTTTTTCTTTTGTCTATAAATAACTTTTCTCAACTTGAGTCTCGATAACGGATTGAGTACAAATAATCTCAATTTATTACTATATATACTTTTGGAAAATCATGTACTTCCAGGAAAGAGATTAGTGGAGGAGAAAATTATTGTGTGAAAAACTGCTGGAATATATATATAGATTCAAAACTTTACTCATGTATATATTGGATATCCTTTTTGGATTGGATGTGTAAATGCAATTGTGGAAGATTCCAGTTTCTCATGCTCATCCTCTGTACATCATTTAGATACACATTGACAGATAATAGTTTGTAGTTACGTCAAGAAAACCCACCCAGTCATGATGACGAACACAGAGCGATATCAAGAGAGAGAAACAGAGAAATTTAAATACGGTGTCAACTGCATTCTCTTCCCTTCTTTATGTATACGGAGTGACGACAAAAGACCAGAGGACAAATAATACATAACAAACTTTTCTCTTGTACTTAAATAATACACACATATGTATATATATATATACATAATACATACAAACATACACACATGCGGATTGGACGAGGCGGCTCTAAATAGTTACATTTTCATGTATCTATAGTTTTACATTGTATAAGATATGAGAACACGAACAATAAATACACGATGAATGATACAACCAGACAAGTGTCACTTGTCACTGTGTGTAACATCTGTGCATTTAATATTTAAGCATATTCCAAAATTATTATGTACGTATAATGTATGGAAATCCTGTTGTTTACATCAAGGCACTTTAGAGCATCCCCTCCCGTGTACTTTCTACATACATGTACGTACAGTTTCTACTCCCATCCATAAATTAATATATCCCATCCATTACCTGAAATATCTGTACAAAAACTCTTCATATCGAGAAAATAAAATCTGTGTCATTTTCATTTTCCCCCACCCTTTTCAACTCCCCTAATTCCCCTACTTCTTTTGGACACTCTCAACATGTCAATGCAATATACGGTAATTAAAAAATAGAAGAACCCATCACAATAATATTGTGATGGGTTTTTCTGTAGACAGATGCAATGTATTTAATTTTTTGTGCAAAGCTATAACTGGTCCACAGTGACTGCAAGTATTATGTAGGACATTAAAAGTTGGGTGAAAACTTGAAACGATGTCCAAATAATAATAATAATAATATTTTTGGTTTGAGTTTGATGACAAATTAGTGATTTGAACGGAATTCATATTGAAAATATCTTTATTCTCGAACTTTCGATAGACACTTCTATCTTCTTCAGGAATCTTAACAAGACTAAATTAACTTTAAATAATTCCTACCATTCGGATTCATATTGACACTATTGAAAATTATTCCCTGGTAAATGTTCTAATCGATTCAACAAACAATGTAAATCCGTTTCCCTTCACGATAAAATAAATAAATAATAATAATAATAAATAAACAATGAGGGACAATATATGTGTTCATACATACATATATGGAGAGTCTCGAGTTGAGCCCATATAACGTAAAGTTGAAACCTATAAGTAGAAATTGTATGCAAATGTTTACTATTGTAATAAACTTTGAAGCTTAGGTATACTAAAGGTATGAATAAAAAACCAGTGACCATACTATTTTTTACTTTTGTCCATCTACTTTTATTTGTTTACTCTAAACTTCTACTTATGATCAAGTACATAAATATAAGTACAGTAAAATTCACTGTACGCGTACAATGAAGGGACAGTATACAATTCCTTCATAATATGCAATACCTCTTTATCTCTGACTTCACGTTCTTGACTTTCAATCTTTTCTAATCTGACATTGAGTAGTGCATGCGACAGTTAGTTAATATCAGTCTGTAGACATATATAAAAACAAAAACAAAAAAGAGAAGAATGTACAGGAAATGGTGTAATAAGGGAAAGTAAAACACATGGCAAAAGAAAGTGTAGCATATGTGAGCATACGAAATTTAAAAAAGTGAAAAATCAGTGCGACATATGAAGTACCTACGTTCGTTTTTTTGAGGTTTTTTCTTCACTTTCCTCTCTCCAGCTTTTCCTTATTATACAGTTAAGCTTTTGGTTCATCATTCTCTGTATGTATACTTGTGTTGTACTAGATGATTCCCCGTTGCCATTTGATTGAACTGATGGTGAGAGAAAGAAGAAAGAACGGAGGAGACTCCTACACACACATCACCCAGACACACGCACATATACATACAAAAACACGTACACGACAACTGCTAACACAAATTTCCTTTAGTAAGTAAATACATGTCGTATTTGCCCATAAACTTTGAATAGTCTAGTACAAAAATACACGTACAAAAAAAAATCCTCATATACAAGTTCATGTACATCCACAGACAATGAAATTACATACATAGGAATGCGAGAGACTGCTGCAAGAGCAAGAGCAAGAGCAAGAGCAATAGCGAGAGAGAAAGAGAGAGCGAGAGCGAAGGGAAGAGAGAGAGAGAAAGAGAGAAAGAGAGAGAAAGAGAGAGA
>JAIUND010004633.1:0-11376 GCA_034699125.1 Gisinianus flammeolus | reverse complement strand
CGAACGAAACGACTCGGGAACAGACGCCGGTTTCAATATTTGGACAATTACAGTGATTGCCATGTTCAAGTCTGAACTATACGAAACTACCTACGCAATATTGTACCATGTAAGAAATGAGTCACGCTAGCATGAATAATGAATGTCAGTGTCCACCTATTTTTAATTTTCCATGTTGCTTTTTCTACAGCAACAATTTTTGCAGCAAAGCAAATGCATTTTTAAGCGAATCCATTGTGAATGAGAGACAGTCCTATTTCTTATAGTCAATAATAATAAATTGTAGTACAAGAAAAATGACTCTGTCGACGAATTCGGTTTTGACTGACTGCACAAGTTTCGCCTACAGAGGCACAATTTATTTTGTAATCGTTTTCGAAAGTTATAATAAACTTATGTAGCGATAATATTAAATTGATATAAATAATGTGTAATAAAATGGAAATCCACCACTCACTTGGCATAATTCATCATAACTATATAAAAATGTCGAATAAATAAGTATGCATATATTTTCACACGCATTTTCCAAATGACAGACAAGATTGAGAACATTTATGAAAATCGCATGTCCAGTGTCTACAGACACAAGTTTTGCACAATAATACGAAACTTATAGTAATTAAGTAATTAAGATTTATGGCCTTCACAATGGTTCTTAGTATGTGCCAGAATGAGAGTATCTTTTGAATAATAAGTAATAAGACGACTCTTTACAAATTAAATATTACAAATCTTAGATAGACGTTTAGGAATATTCGTACATGGAAAAATGTCAGTAGGAATAATACGAGTAAAAACTGCATAGGTGAAGGAGGCTATATGTGATCGGCGGGTAATTGTGACCATCGTCAATTAAACAAAATCGAAAAGTGGTCACAATTAGCCTCCTTCACCCTATTTACAGTACAAAATCCTCCAAATTTACACACAAAGTAATTAGATAGAAATCTGTTGTATCTGTTGTACGTAACTAATTGAGAATAATTCAAAAGTTTTAATCAACAAAACTACTTATAAAAAACTGAAAAGACTAGATTCAGAATTCCGGATATCACTAATTCACATGAGTAAATATTGACACATACATGAATAGATATCTACAATAATATTATTATAATATTTTAATTTATAGTACTTAATAATTAGCAGCGTTTTGATGATAAAAATGGTGCCGAAGAATATTAGCATTATATATATATTCATCACAATGTATTACATACCTCATTGAACATACATAATCATATTTCATGTAGGTATATTATTCGTATGATAAATTACATGTACAATAACCTATATTTTTGTAGTTCCACATTGGTGCACAAATATTTCACATTTATACAACGTTTATATATTATCCTTATAATATCATTTATGATTTATCATATACAGAGTGAATTCAGAATTGACTTGACTTTGGAAACCCTGAAAAAGTTCAATATTTTGAAATTTCAAAGTACCTATAACTCATACCTCAATTTTGAAAATAAACTCTGTAAATGACGAATGGAATTCACACAGCGAGTGTTCATTAAAACTTTTCAAAGTAAAATATTCCAGCGTAACTTTCACTCCTTACTTACATAAGTTACAAACGGATTATGATGTGCATCACTTTTTTTTGTACGAGCACGTTTTATTTTATATGGAATTGTTCAAAGTTGTCTCCCAAAATATTTATGTTTTAAACTGAAGTGCGATATCGTTTAGGATCAAATTGACAACGAAAAATTATGTGATTCCTCTATACTACAAGAAAGAGTAAAATAAAATGTACTTACTAATCTATTTAAAATATACACACTTTGGAAACACTGTTGATTCTGTGCCCAAACGGATATCAACTATCAATGTATCACACTCAGATTACATACGGACTGTAGCGTATGATATAAATATGTATGTTCTCCATGTGTTTAACTCCATAATACAGCGACCGACTGTAGAGCTCAAATTAAAAGGTCAAAATGGGTTCATCGCGATGCTCCAAAATATCTGTAAAAGGCATCAACAAAAAAAAAAACGGAATGAGCACAGCAGGGTACATATTTATTTTCAAAGAAACTCCAATTAGAATGACTAATTTTAAATGAATGAATAAAATGAAAGGCTTACCTTTCATAATCGCAGTACATGGTAATGTAATATAAGTGAGAAAGGCGTTGAGCGGAACGGATCGATCACGACGAGATTCTCGCCACATGTGAAAGGTTTGAGTGAATCCCCGTAATTGCCATATAGGATTGTACGCACCATCATCCAATTCTGGAAAGGGAAACACATTTACAATTTGTATCAAACATCATGAAATCAAACGATAATCACATCTATCCACGAATAGACGATTCATTTACTACAAACAATATTGAGCAAAAGTTGGTGCAGCAAAAGAAGCGAAAAATTAATGAGTGAAAAAATCTATTGATGTTATTGTAAAGGGTCTGTATTAGCGAGAGTAGGGCTACAACATAGGGATGAATGACGGAAGAAAGAGTTGTTTGATTGAGAGAAGCTGAAATGATTTATCCAAGTTGAGAGAGAGAGCGAGAGAGAGAGAGCAAGACAAGAGCAATTGCGTCAATGAAAATGAATATACCATGAGCGGGAGTGGCCACATCACACAAGTAGAGAATACGAACTCCAGAGGAAGTTAATTTATTCGGGAAGCTCCTTAACAATTTCGTTTTACAGATGTGCTTGGCTTCTTCCAGACAAGCAATTGATGAGGATTTGGACAAGTCCAAACTTGATAATATTGAATGTGGAGGCACGACTACAGTCTTACTAGTAAGAAAAGGAGGACGACGATGTCCCTTTCGATCAAGTTTCGTTTCACAGTCTCTCTCTCCATGACAGGCATTTGAGGGGAGAGGATTCAAACGAATACTTTCTATGGCCATGGACTGGGATCGACGGAAAGGACAAGGACAACTACAACATGTACTCATGGACGCTGTATTCTCAGACTCAAAGTTTATTTTATCATCAAGGGTTGAAGGGGGGGCGGTACTGCTAGGATCATTATTAGGGCTAGGATAACTTGAGCAACATCTCTTTGATTGGGTTTGCATGCAACAACATCCGTCTGCAACCAAAAAAATCACACGAAAATAAAAATTAGTCAAACTACTCTGTCGACTCTGATTCATATCTGTAGAATATGTGTACATCTCTAAATACTATATGCCATATGTATAATTCTATGTTTTGATTTCTACTCCAATTTCAACTGTTTAAAAAGCCCAACTTGTAAAATGCCCAAATTATTCCCAATTTCCATTTCAAGTACTCAAAACGACTTATTTCTTGCAAAACTATATAAACATTACAACAAAAATATATATTACACAGTAGGTTATAATGTAATCATTACATTGCCTTTCACAACGACTACAATGTATACAAGAAAACTTGAATTTCATCATGAATTTGACACAAACGACAAATCAAAATCTTAATCTGGGCTATTCAGCGCGATAGGAGAGTTTTCGTTGTATACACAGCCAATTGAGCCAGTTAAAAGTTCTACAAGTCTAGGGATTTAAGAATTTTTAAAGAATAAAATACGGTAAAGATATAAAATCTGAACCATGCAAGTTAGATGGTTAGTTATTATTTGAAAAAAAACTAGTACAAGCGTATACAACCTTTAAAAACAGAGAATTTACCCAATCAAGAAAAGTAAGTCTATATAGTTTACAAGAAATGTCTTGACAGCCCATACTATATAGCCATTAGTAAAGATTGAAGTATTTGTACTCAACTTGAAAGTCTTTCGAATAGTGTACAAGTCAATCTCATAGTCACTAAATGAATCAGAGAGCCTATATTCTTTGCAGCTCAAAACAAAGCTAGGAAAGGCATAATTATAATGTTTGTTCGTGAAAGCTTTAATGGCGATGTATTTTCTTTAAATACAAAAGCAAAGATGTACTTAAGGGGTCCAGAAAATCTACAACGACAGCTTGCGCTTAGTTTGTTACCATTCCTTGAAACTGCGTCATTCCCAATTTTGGATTTTCGTATTTTAGGATTTATTTAGACGATATTTTTTCGCAAGCGCTTTGAAGAAATCATTTGAAAAGTTGAATGCCATGAAAAATACAAATACAGAATGCCGGAAGCTTTCAATTTGCAAATGCCAAAGAGATATCATGATGATTAATGAAAATAAAAAAAGCTATTTTGAGAACAAAAAAAAGCCACCACCTTATATTTACAAAGCATTTGAAATTCCATAGTTCATGTGTGTGGGAAAAAAAACTACGATTGTTGTCCCTTTGATATCATGACTCCTGTTTCTCAGAGGAAAAAGCTCTCTCAAAACATTACCATCAAGCTTACAAATAGCTAACGAGGGAATAGAATGCATTATAGGTGATATATTAATGGGATGGACGTTTTTTTTTAGTTTTCGAACCTTTAAAACCTATAAAAAAGCTCGAGTAAAATTGTACAAAAAGAGAAGAGAAGTAATATCTATAGATATATAGAAAGCCAAATGTACGAATAAACAAATGAACTTGTTTGATAGCTCGATTACGTTTTTTCTTGTTTGGGAAAAGCAACTTTTGCTATTAAAAAACTAGAAGTATAGTGATAATAACAATAAAATAATAATGTGGAGGAGAGTAAAAGTGCATGAGAATGAGAAGAAAACAGATGAAAATTTCGACTGTAAGGGATACGAGACATTATAAAGAAAGAGAAAGCCATCAAAATTTCAAACACTCATGTCAAGATTACCATCTCGCAAATCCCCTGCCTCAATTTCAGCAAGGCCACAAACATCCAATCCTTCATTCTGTGACCGAGTTCGTTTTGTATCACTTGTACCCCCTTTCATGGATCTCCAGCCGGATCTTGTATAATTATTTAAATTTGAACTGGGATCGCTCAATCGTCGCTGAAACACAAAATAATATTATCCTTTCATCATCATGAATATTTATTTCAATTTCAATTTAATAACAAGTTAAATTCTAGCTGAAAGAATGCGAGTCTCGTATTACGAGTGGTGATAAAGAACAAACTCGAGGGCATTGTATAGAAGAACGAGATTATCATTTTACAAAACGGTTTCCGTGCAACGGAACTATTTCAATGACAGTTACTTCCAACAGAGTGGAGGAAGAAGGCGTTTTTATTTGGCGTTTTTATTTTGCGTTTTTGTTTTGTCCTTTATGTGTGTCGTGCTAAATGACAATATTCTTGATACCCTGAATTATTTGAAGTAGTCTACGAGCTAAGCTGTAAACAAATTAGGGAGTGGAATACACAATTGACAAGAACATTTTCTGGAATATGATTATACCCATAGCCTATAGGTATCTGTACTTTTCAGATTCTAGAGAAAGTAATTACATTTTCTCTTTATTCTTGTGACGTAATTCACGCACATTTTAAGTTTAAACTACTTTTTCTTATTGTATCTGTACATATATGACGTTCAAGGAAGAGAAGAGCTTCTGAACCTTTTTACAAGTTTGGTTTATATAGGCAATATCAGAATCCACATTGACAGTTGATTATAGTAATGTTTCACAATGCCCCCTGAGTAAATACTTGCTTAAATATGTACATTAGAGTCGCTGCTGGTTTAAGTTATGTACTCATTTTGGAGCAGACCTTGCAACACAGTGAAATTGTCGAAAGGCGGCCCTAAAAATTGAAAGTGGTCTCAGAATTGGCAAAGTCAGTCCAGGTGGGTTTTCGGACACGGGAAATCTGATGGCCGAATCCGTTTTCCTGTAAAAAAGTGCCATCTCCGATTTTCGGATGACTCTCGGGTGAAATTTAAAATGTTGTAATAAAAAACCCAAAGTGGGTCCCTGGGGTTTTAGGGCATGGGAAATCCGATGGCCGAATCCCGGGTGAAATTTAAAATAATTGTCATATTCTACCCGGGAATCACCCGAAAATCGGTGAAGGGATTTTTTTACAGAAAATCGGATTCGGCCATCGGATTTCCCATGCCCTAAAAACCCCAGGGACCCACTTTGGGTTTTTTATTACAACATTTTAAATTTTACCCGGGAGTCATCCGAAAATCGGAGATGGCATTTTTTTACAGGAAAGCGGATTCGGCCATCGGATTTCCCGTGTCCGAAAACCTCCCTGGACTGACTTTGCCAATTCTGAGACCACTTTCAATTTTTAGGGCCGCCTTTCGACAATTTCACTGTGTTGCAAGGTCTGCTCCAAAATGAGTACATAACTCAAACCAGCAGCGACTCTATAAAGCAGTAAAAAGGAAAGCTTACGTGATGTTTGAACACAAAATCTTCAGAGTCTGACTCGACATCCGAATCCCAAATCCCATCTGCATATATAAAACAAAACCAAAATGTAATAGATTCGCTTTGGATTTCCGGCATGGAACAGTACAGTTTAATTTTTATAACACGAAATTTCCTTCTTACCAGTCATACAAAATCCAGGCTCAGAAGTCGGAGTTTCCACTCCTGAACCTAAATAAACCAGAAACAAATGTTAGTTGACTCTTTGTAACGCATTCTGCAAGTCGAAGAGAAAGTAAGTGAGCTTCACAGGTTGGTTCATGCTGTCGTACATAGTACACACATGGGTTTTCCGGGAAATTATAATGATAAAAATAGTACGGATGTCTATGGCTTTAGGCTGAAGAACCGGAAATGCTAAATTACTATTTTATTATTCCATGAAAATTTTACTTTAGCATTTGTATACGTTTTTAAATGTACATGTAAGAGTACAACCTTTTGTACTGTACCTTTTGGCTTGCTGACTGCTACTTCAGCGTGGCCTTTGTTATATGGACCTTTCAGACGTACGTATTCTACCCGTTGACTATGTGAGCTGGAGAAAAACCCGAACGTCATTCTTTGTGTAATTTTGCTTCCAAGGCTGGCCTACAAAAAAAACACAGCAATCTTCAACACATACGGCTCAGACTTTCATTGATTTACTTTCACCATTTCCATCCTTCCCCACATCTAGTTCATTCAATTTCATGTCTTGAGTCTTTTATCGCTCAGTTCATGTTTTTAATGAAAATCCTGTAAGATCAATTCCAATTGTACGCGAAATTAAGTTGTACATACGTACAAACAGAACGGAAGTGGAAATACCGACATCATATCATGTATGTGCATGCGTGTATAATAATACGCGAAAAAAAGGAAAAGTCATTCCATTCCGTTCCAAAGTCTTCCTTCCACACATTTATAAATACCTAAGCATATATTTGTGTTTACACGTATTGCATCTTCTATAGTCACGTAAGAAAATAGATAAGAGTCTAGAATAAAGATCCTGGTATTATTCTATTTACGCAGACTCATACGCAGCTAGATCCATCCATTTATATTAAAAGTATGACAAAGTCGTGGATGGAATATAAAGAATAAAATATATAGATGAAAACTTGAATTCCTGAGGCTGTACTTTGTTGGAATCTACAAAAAAAAATAGTTTTTGACTTACCCTCGAATCGTAGACTCGCTTCAAGGCGTCATAGCGAATTGATCCAAGAAAAAGAACTGCTTGAAAAGAGTGGTCTCTATCTGCTGCGAGGAGCTCAACACACACCATTTCACCATCACGAACAGTCATTTCACTGTACACCTATATGACAGGAGCAACAGGCAGTATGACAAAGGATTATTATCCGAACCACCAACTGCACATTTAATCTATACCATCAATTACTGTCACAGTGAGCATAATCCCATTTTATCTGAGCTCATGCTGTGATCTGGGAAATTAAAATCTGGCGACTACCGTTTCCCCTTTTTAGCTATACATTTATAACATATTTTTGATAATTCATATATGTATATATATTTATAATAGAAAAAAAACATGAGGAATCTTACTTCATCAAAATTATCTACCATGAACGATAAATATGGATATGTAATTTCTTCAAATTCTCCTTTCGTGTCCATTCTACGGCGACTTGGAGAGGCATATACTTTCTAAAAAAAAGACAAATAGTGGAAATTTTTTAGAATAAATTACATTCAAAATATCGTAGGTACACAACGAACATTCATGTTTTTTCATAATTATTGCTACTTACTTGAGAATGTCTTTTTAAAACTTGCAAATCTTTAGGGCTAGTTCGAGTACATATAGCGAGAGTTAATGTGTATTCTAACTGGTGAATAAGTAGATTAAGAAATACAGTTTCCTGCCATTCGATTCTAAAATATACATAAATAATCAATTTGAATTTTCAAAACCACACAAAACCCAAATGTATATAAGCTATAACATTTGGATTATTCCCATCTCGACGACCTACTTACTCAGGGTCCCCGATCGGTAGTTTTTTCGAGTCTTTTCGAAATACCTCCACGTCCGTCTGTGTAAAATGACAGTATTTTTTACAAAAAGTTAAAATATATCTCAATATAATATGTAAACATGCGCATGTGTGTGTACTAAATTGTATGTTATATTTTGTACAGTCTAATAATTTAAGTGCACAGGACAAAATCATAAAATCATGGTCCTTAAATTGTAAAGAATAAGGAAAGAGCTAAAAGTGAGTGCACCTGAAATTTAGGAAGCGTCACATTTCCACGTACATGCTTTTTTCTAATAAAGAACAAAAGGTCATCAGCATCAATGGCCTTTTCTGTTCGCCCATCTTGGAATAAGAAATGACGAACAAAGACATCTGAAAAATGAACATATATACATCATTTATAACATAACTAAAATGTAATATTCAATTTTCAATTTGCAACAATTCTTGATGAATTTATTCTATAGGTATCATCTATCTGAAAATATACCTGTCCAATACGTAGTTCCACGGCTGTGAAACCCTGCTAAATCTGTAAGTATTTTAAAAAAATCGAATAACCAAATTGATGAAACATATATAAGTATATATAATATACATCTCAGACGTACAAAAGTATACTTTATAATTAGTTGCAAATACCTTGTAAAGCAGCCTGCTGCAACTCTTTCTGTTGTTGAAATTTAATTTCTTCAAGTAAAATTTGAAGCTGTGTAGGAATCGGATTGGACATACTAAATGCCATTTTGCTGACTTACAATTAACTATTCAAAAATCTGTAAAAACAATGATAATAAATAGTACACATATATTTAAATATAATTCACCAGGATTTTGCATAAAATGGACATGCATCATTTTTAGACGTAATACATGCATGCAGATTCAATAAATTAAAGTTCTAACGTCGATAGTTAAAGTAGTTTACAATAATACAATTTAAGTACTTACCAGCTAGGGAATAAATTGCGATAGGATTTTTGTTTTTGTATGCCTACTATTACGTAAGTCTTTTCGTAGATTTCGTAAATACACCACATCCTCAGTTTCACTTCAAGTATAATATTCAAAACGAGAAAACAGCGATTCATAAACTTTGACTATAACAATTCATAATTATGAGTCATGAACTCGCAAAAATTATATTTGACTAAATTTATGCAGACAATCTTTGACCTTGAACCTGAGGTTAAGTCGTCATAAAGGACCAAAACAATGATGATATCAGCTTTTTTTTGCATTCGGACTAATAACTAACTATACGATAATAATACTGTAAATATTATGCACTTTTTTCAATAATATAAACAATAACAAGCTTGTCTAGTCGTGGAAAGAATTCACTGCACGTGTTGAGAGATAGACTATCATCTCTCGCAATTTCCCTGTTTGATTCAAATATTTTGCGTTTATTTTGTATGTAATATATATACTAAGTCATTAACCAAGTTTTTCAAGGGAAAAAACTATATAGTAAAATCTTAAACAGCTAATGGCTAACAGCTGCGTTTATTACGCAATAATTTAATTAGTTGTTTAACTCGTTTCCGAATGATGAAGCCCTTCCGTTATCTCTATTTAGAAAAATAGTAGTTCGTTTAGTTATTAAGTAAATACAGTATTTAGTTTTTATATTTATTATTTTGAAGCTACACGACTACTCACAATAATATAACCAGATTCTTCCAAGATTCTTTATCCCTCGTAGTGAATAGTTCATGTTGACACTCGAGTGAATACTGAGAGAAAAAACACACCTTGTGTATTATTACTATATATTTATGTACTACATCTCATGTCTATCTCTCTGGTTTTCGACTGTCATGAGCAAAAAGTTTTTTCGCCAACCGAGAAATCGATAATTCCATGTATATCTGTACATGTCCACAACTCTTCTCATATGAACAACCTATAGTATTCTGTAGGTATATATTTGTTAAATTAATATAGCTAAAGAAATATATACATACATGTGAATGCCAAGGAATTTCAATATCAACTGATGAGAAATGCATGACCAGAATAATCATTATTTAGATTTAAGGAAATATACATACAATTACGAATGCCCAATAGAATAATTGAATGAAGGAATGAATTCAGATGAAGATTTCAAAAGGATGTTTTCAACATTTGTACAGTACACAATTGTGTGTATACGATATTATTTCTCAATATTATTAGCCATGTGCAGCGTACATAGCCGTTTCGTTATTTCTTTTTTTCGAAAATCCCTTTAACTAACTAGCACTTAATTAATTTGATTTAAATAAGTATATTCATCGAAATACTTGCAGATTATTTTAGGATTCCATACACAAGGGATGTTTCAACACTTTCAACTGAAAGAATTTCTTTATCATCATCACGATTTGTAACCTCCAAGGTTTTGAATGTTCCAGCATAGGATAGCATTTCGGATACTATAGAATCTCCGGTTTTGTAAAAGACTAGATGATCTCAACTTAATTTGAAAAGAGTACTCTACAGTATAGAAGTTTATTCTTCCGTTGGTTTCTTTCTGTCAAATGGGTCAGACCATATTTTCATACCTACAGGTTATAATTGAGACATCAAACATGAAACATTTACGCGTATAATTATATCCATTGCTATATATATTGCTGAATATCTATATGTTACTAAAAGTACTTATATACCTCCGGGTTGAATTTCCGCTTGATCAATTCCGGCTCTATTAACAGCTTGAACTTTCTCTGAAAATCAAGTAGGTAAATATATCATTATTTGACTTTGGGTACAAAATCAACACTTTTAAACTAGGAATACTAACTGACAAGGAATTCTTTTTAAATATATACTACATGACGAATTTGGCAGGCGATGAATAATGTAATATAATATGTAGAAGTGGATAGAAAAACCCGTTCAAGACGTGGATCTAGATTAAAAGATATTGGTGTTTTCCTTTTAGCCGCTTTGGCGCCAAGGCGTTTCTTGATGATTTTGTAATTCAAAAAATCACAAGAAAGAAATCGCCATATGAACAGGTCACGGAAACCGTCAAGTCGTTATCTGGGGCAAAGTAAGAAAAATCTGTAGAGGTCAAACTAGGTCCTTTA
>JAIUND010004632.1:0-11378 GCA_034699125.1 Gisinianus flammeolus | reverse complement strand
TGTTCCTGAAAGTTGGGTTCAGTTCTCGCACCAACATTTCCGGACTGTCATGATAACTCCTGGAGCTACTTATATATAATTTATATGTATATGTACGCATATAATAATATGTATCTATTTACATACATTTTGTAATTAAAATAATATTATAAATATTATTGTATACTATATTATATACGGAGGAAAAAAATATATTTCTTTATGATAATTGAATCTTATCACATTGTATTTTGCAGTTACTGGAAATTTTGTTGCTCGTATTCATAAAGCTCTTGGACATGATGTGTCCTGTTTTTGTTTTCTTGGAGATTGGGGTACTCAATTTGGTCTACTACAAGTATGTCCACCATATTATATAAACTATATATAGTATGATATTATTCATACAAATATTTTAATAGCCTATTAATGTAATAATAGGTATTTCATCATTTGGTATAAAATTCTTGTGATTTTCTTATTATCATGTATACATGATACACATAGGCTGGCCTAACTCACTGGTATGGAGGAGATGATATTTTAAAAGCCTTGAATGAAATGTCTCTCACAGATTTATTAGAATACTATGTACGAGCTGTGAAAGAGGAAGGAACAAATGCAGAATTTGCCAAGGAAGCTCGTAGTTATTGTGCATCTTTGGAGAAAGGTGACGCAACTGCTGTGGATATTTGGAAAGTTGTGAGAGAAAAGACTGTCAAGCATTTAGGATCTGTATGGGATGAATTAGATATTCATTTTGACGTCATTCAAGTAAATATATAATCTTCCTTAATTTATTTTTGTACTTGAGCAAATTTAATAATAAGGATACTCTTTGATAATGATATGCTATATATGTATACTTATACTTTTATAGGGAGAATCAGAATATACAGTAAAAAGTAGTCATACAGAAAAGGCAATGCTACTTTTACAAGATAAAGACGTATTACAATCTGAACCAGCGGGTCGTAAATTTGCCATGTGCCAAGTAGGGAAGAAATCAAAAGAGAAAATCCAAGTCACTTTAGTTAAATCTGATGGAAGTTCACTTTATATTCTTAGAGATATTTCTGCTGCGATTCATCGAAGAGTTGAGCATGAGTAAGTATTTATATACTTCATAATGTTTATTAATTGCGAAATGTAATGTAAAACTTTAAAGTTTGGGTTTTCACCACAGTGTTTTCTTTTTTGACTCCTAATGTTTTGTTCTCTTCATATTTTTTTGGTTTTTTACTATAACAGATTTGATAAACTGATATACGTGGTGGATATATCACAATCTAATCATTTCCTTGCCCTCTTTGACATTCTCAAGCAAATTGGTATAAATCAACCTACAGATGAAGAACCAATGTTTCAACATGTCTCTTTTGGCCGAGTTGGAGGACAATCAACACGCTCGGGGACATTTTCTCTTTTATCAGATGTTATCAAAGATGGACAAGAGATTATGGACATTAATCGTGCTTCGGCTACAAATACCCGTTTATTAGATGACCATGAAATTTCGAAAAGTATGTACATTTATTTACAATATAAATCTAGTGTATCCATATTAATGTTTGAATGAAAATTTATTCTTTCTCTCTCTCTCTAACTCTCTCTCTCTCTAGATTTAGCAATATCTTCTTTAATAATAAATTCATTCAATGTACGTCGGAACCGGGATGTGGATTTTGACTGGGTAGAAGCACTTAAAGCAACTGGAGATACTGGGGTCAGTCTTCAACATGGGCATGCGAGACTTTATTCCCTTATTCAAAAACTTGGCCCAGAGTTTCTGGATAACGATGGTGGATTAAAATTAAAAGTTGACTATGAATACATTGCTTATGACCCTATTGCATTGGACCTTGCACTTCATTTAGCCAAGTAAGTTTTTCCTAAAAATGTATAAAATTTTCATTAATCGTACTAAATGTAACTCCGAGACTAAAAAAAGGCACACTCGAGCTTTTTTGCATATTCATATACAACAGAACAAGGGCTATTAATAAATTACAAGGCTTTGAAATAAATGCAAGCATCCTATATGTATAAATAGTATTCCTCTAGGCTTTGCCTGTGGGCGTCTTTGTCCGCTATCTCCTCCGAAACTACTGGACCGATTTCAATGATGTTAGTGTCAATGGACAGGTCTTTGGCCAGCTTGAAGAATATAGTGGGTGGCGTTGACCTGTAATTTTTCGTAGGACATAGTTTCGTGTTCCTCTCTCACATATTATATGATTACTGCGTTCTATCTCATTCTCATCATCAAAATATATGCCAGTTGCATCAGACCTCGAACACCCTCGTAATACTATACTGTAGTTTTAAGTTAGTTTAAGTAAGTTTAGTTTTAACGACAAGAGATATTTCCCTCACTAAATGGATATATATGCTACTTCCACTTCCATGCAAAACACACGAGGTCAGAATTTTCGACTTTTGACCTTCCGCGAATGTTTACACCACTTTCAGGTGACATTAAAAGTATTCGAGAGTTGATTTTGATGACTCACATGAATTCTTTTGGATTCTGGATTTAAATTCTCAAAGGAATACGAATTCAAAGTCAATCCATATATGCACCATTCTGAAATGGTCATAAGGAAAATAAGAACAACTTGGAACGATTGTATTTGTGGCTTCCGTAAATCCTCCAGTTTTTCACTTGTTCGTCACAATCACAATCGTTTCAGATTTTTTTCCGTTCGTTCTCGTCAGAATAAACGTACTTTGTGAAAAAAGCGTTTCTTATTTTCATGTTGTAGACTATATAATGATGCAAACCGTATAAATATTTGCATGCAATGTAATACATACACACTCAAATTTGAATTTGCTTGTTGTCATGGGTAATTAAAATCCCGGTCTCAGTAAGTCCACAGAAACAAAAAAGCTGTTTTTGTCCTGACCTTATAAGAGGGTGTGGGGGCCCTATATAGCTATAGGGCCTTGGTTTAAACATATCCATTATTATTTGGAATTCGAAATTTCAATGCTAAGCAAATGCAAGAAATAATGGGAATTAGAAGGGATGCATATTAAAATGTATGCTATCGTTTTATAGTCGCCGTCTTTTATAAATAACCTTAAGTATTAATCTTACACTGGAGGAATCTAATACTACAATGATATGAGAGGAAACGAACTAGAACTGTTGATAATTATAAATTGACACATTCAAACTGAAGTGCACGGTTAAATTTGATTTAAACTAGGAAAAATATAACACTAAAATGCGTCGGAATGAGTCCAATTCTCAAGTACATCAAGGAAAGAAATCCATGACACCAACAGTAAATAGTGCTGGAGTTTCTGCTCCGGGAGGGCTTAATAATAGAACTCCCATACATCCACCTCCAGGAAGTCGTGTAGAAAGCATGAGCACACTGGAATCAATAGCAACAACGTCACCTGAAACATCCCCTGGTCTCTCTCGAAGTGGTAGTACATCACAATTACATGTTGGTGGTCCAGTGACAATGCCAAGACCAGGTCAAGCAGGTGATAAAACAGTGTGTGAATACTGTGGTGTTTCCTACATGACTATGAATGCTATGCGAACTCTGCAAGCCAAAGTTAAAGAGCAAGAAGAGAAACTCGCTCAGCTGAAAGAGACCGCTTCGGAAAATATAAGAATGAAAGGAACATTAGGGAACATCCGGAAAAATCATCGCAAAGAAATTAATAAAAGGGATGAAGAATGTCAACGTTGGGTTATTCGTTGTACAGCCGTCGAGAATGAACTTGAGAGTTGTAAAAGAGATTTGAAAGAAAGTCAAGGGAAAAATTCAGATTTGGCTCAAAAGTATGCTATTGCGTCTGAAGACTTCAAACAGCAGGAAGATCTCATTTCTCAACTACGAACTAAATTACAATCTGATGGGGACATGGAAGCAGAGAATAATTCTCTCACCAATAAAAATAAAAGTTTAGAGGAAAATCTACAAAAATTACTTCAAGAAATCAAAAGTTTGAGATCTGCTCAAACCGTCAGTACCAAAACTCATGAAGGCTTCAGTACAACCGAAACTGGTATTAAATAAAGAGAAATAAATTTTTTTAAATAAATAATCAACCAAACTATTACGAATGTAGAGTTTGAGAAGGTTTTCAGGTTTCCGGAAATTTTGAAAACCAGCTTTCTATATTATTTATTTAAATGCCATTCTTTTCCTTTGTTTTTTAGCTTTAAAAGCAAAACTGTCCGATATGACAGAACGATGTAATCGTTTATCAGCTGAAAATTCTTTGTACCAAGAAGAACTTTTGGCAATTCTTCAAAACCAAGAAAAACATACTAAATCACCCATGTCCATCGTCCAAGAAAATTCTAAACCTTTGAAAATGCCATCGGTCGTCTCCGTGGAGGTTCACGATCTTAAAAGAGAAAATTCAATTTTGTCGAGTCGACTTCAATCCATCTTAGATGAGCATAGTAATTGTCAAGATATGCATGCTTTCCTTCGTGAATCAATTGAGAAGCTCAAGGTGAATAGTAATTATTAATTATTATATATTAATATTATGAGCACTCGTGAAAGACTTGTCATGCATAATTATTGTTACTTCATTGTTGTTTTTGCTCTTCTATAAAAAATTTGTTATTAAGTACTATAGTATTATTTATTCTGTAACATATTTCAGAGTGATAATGTGAGACTTGTCGAGGAGATGAATGGTGTCAAAGTAAAGTATGAAGAAAGTTTACTCAAAGTTGAAAATTTCCAAGTTGTCATAAGTGGTTACCAAGCAGAGCGAAATCGGTTCATGTCTTCCTATAAAGATCAACAAAATAAATTGGAGCAAATGGCAGCTCAAAATCGGGCATTTTATAAATCCTGTGATCCAAAAATGATTGAACAACTAAGGTCAAATATTACAGCTTTAGAACGACAAATTCAAATAATGCAAGGGGATAAAGAAAAACAACGTGTGGAATTTGAAGGGAAACTATCAGAAATTCAACGGGAAGTTATCATGGAAAAAGAAAAGGTAGATTCCTGTCTTACTCAAGGACTAACAGAACGAGAGGATGTAGAGAAACGTTGGCAAGAAAGATGGGCACGTCATCATTCTAAATTAACAGATCAATTGGAAATCCTCAAGACAAATTATGATGGCTCACTAAAATGTGCTAAAGAACGAGAAGAGGTTCTTCAAAGAGAGATTCGTCATTTACAAGACAAGATTGCCAAGAATCAAAAAGTATTTGAAGAACACAAAGCTCGAATGAGTGACACTGTTTTACAATGGAAACAAAAGTATGAGGATCTTGAAGATGAACTACAGAATACAGTCAAAGGGAAAGTGGATGTGGAAGTTATGTTTCAAGAAAAAACCACACAACTAGAAGAATTACATGAAGCTGTTAGACAGGGCTGTGAGGAACGGCAAGATCTTCAACGTCGTGCGGAAGAATTAGAACGGAGCATTCAGGAAGCAGCTTGCACGGATGTGTCCACCACATCTTTAGCTGCCAATTCTACTGTTTATCCAACACCGGTGGAAAGTCATGTAGCCATGACGGCACAATCACTAGATTCTTCTTTAGTGAATGCTTCCACAGCTTCATCGTCAACAACAAATGCTGCTGCCTGTGTTGTCTGGAAACAGAGTCAAACTTTTACTCCAAAAAAACAATCACAGTCTCCAAATTCACAACATCAGCAACAACAACAACAAACGTCACAGTCTTCATCAAAAAGTACCGGGAGTTCTACTACCGCCACAACTCATTTTGAAATTGGATCTGGAGCTCGACAAAGGCCCAATTCACCTTTTCCTTTACTTGCAGGTAAACATTCAGCACAAACGTTTACAGTCGGTATGGGGAAAACCACCAAATCAGCATCAACATCCATGGGGAACCTCAAAGAAAAATCAAATAGTCATAAGAATCTAGCAAAGAGTGCTGGTGGTGTTGTTTTCTCTGTCACTGCACCTCTATCTAATGCATCGCGAAGATCGAATCGGCATTAAATTGTAATTAATTCCAGATGGTGTAAAAGGGTAAGAAAATGAGTGTTGAGTTTCCTTTCATTAAGTAGTATACATAAGCACACCTACTACCCAATTCTTCAGAATTGTGCATATTAATTCAAGTGAATAAACTTGGTGTTGCTTTCAAGATTGTTAGGTCAAATTTATAATTAAAATGCTTGTATTTATTACGAGGAATAAAGTTGTATTCAGTCCAATACTATATACAGTGGGAAAAGATGGAATTGTTTCGTCTCTGACCATTCGGCCAGACGGCTAGAATTGAAGTCTGTTTTGCCTCCGTGCACTCGGTCGAGAGTTCAACACATATAGGTCAATTATAGAAACTGTGCAGAGTGAGATCTCTTATTTCTGCACACGCAAAGGAAGTTGACTTTCGTAGCTGTATCTACTAAACCAGAAACTCAGTTACGATGGTTCCATTCTCTTTGAGAAAGGAATTTCGACATCATTTTACAGCTTGTATGTGTGTGGACATTTCCCACTAGACGCACATATGAGTTAAAACTAGGTGCAAATTGAGCCTTTTCAAGTGGTACACAAATATGAATTTCTGTTCCCAAAAAGGTCAATAATTCTGAACAAAAGTTTTAAGGGAAAAATAGTGTGATTTGGAAAAGCGTTGGCTACACGGTTGAGGGTCAATGGAAGACGAGAGGAGAAACCCATTTGGCGGGTAACCAGGAGTTGATTTCGGGCTGTAATTATAGTTTAGTTTTTCCTGTCAATTAAAATTTCAATTGCATGAGCAAGATTTGTCATGACGGTAATATCTTTTGCCTACGATTATAAATCAGAGGTTCAAATGAATGCAGTAGATGCACTGAACTATGAGATAATATGTGCAAAAGAAATAAGGGGTACAATGAGTGGGACGCTTTTGGAGAATGAGCGGCACACGGGGTAAGGAGTTGTTTCCGTTAAGATGGGAGAGGTCAAATTTTGGGATATTGACAAAGAGTTTTTTAAAGGAAAGGTAATGAGCCTAGAAAGAAAAACAGTTGGCTAGAATGTTTCGTGTCGAGGAAATAAGAGAGGAAGCCCGCATTTAGCGGGCAACCTATGACCTTGACTCCAGGTCTTGGAGAGGATTTCGTTCTGAAATTGTACTTGAGTTTGGAAACTATTTGCATTGCATTTATTATTTCCGCATTTAAATTACAACAGCACACGGGGTCAAGTCAAAACGTATAAGTAGTAGAAGGAGAGCAGGGAAGGAGATGAAATTTGTTGCTTAGATTAAACGTAGTAAAGAGTAAACCACTATTTCTTGGTCGCTGGAAGCGACGGGGCTTTTTTACTTGTATATTATAGTGTCATTGTAACTAATAAGTGTTTTCTGTATATTTTTTCAGCTTCGAAGATGCTCTTTGGAGTTCGTATACAGAAATGGAACCGTACTACCTTGTCAAGTATTTATTTCGCTTGAAAAAGAAGTCATCAAAAGCTCATAAAGAACTGAATGTGATGAATGAAGAGGATAAATATATTGCCTCGACTAGATTTTTTCTGTTTTTAATGTCCAGAAAAATAATGGCGTATGCTCTTACAATACTTGGTATTCAACCTCTGGATCAAATGTAAATCATCTGCTGCTACAAATCTAGATCAAGTAAAATGTGCTTGCTTATTTCGAAGTCGGTGCCTTTAGTATGATATATTCAGTTATTTATTTATATATTAATGCAACCCAATAATAATATCATAAATACCAACAATGAAATTAAATTCTATATAAAATATTTCCATACAACAGTTTCAGTAGGACTGCTTACAATTGTAGTCTAAGAGAATTGAACTGTCTAGCTAGTCTGTTAAATTGCATTGCATGTAGGTATATGCATAGGTACATAGTGTAAAATTTTGTTTGAAAAAATCCTTCTTAAAAAAGAAGGAAATTATATTTACATGTCAAGCATATTATGAGAAGAGATGTCTAGATTAACTAGATAGAGCCTAGTTTACATTATCTAGTCCATTGTTATTTTATGTACCGAAAGAACAGTTTTTACACAGCATAAATCAAGTAAAATGAGATTCTAAAAAAATTCACAATTTCGCTTTTTACACTATTTATTGTTATCATTATTTACACATCTTGGTTAAGGCTACGATAATAGTTAAGTAATGTTCATCAAGAAATGGAATTTTCATTCCGTTTACACTTTTTAGTTTTTAGTAATAATGTAATTATCAATCCCTTAAATAATTTTACGTTCATGCATTACATGCATAAATATCTGTACATACTTATCGCAGCTAATAAGTAATAATAATTATTCATTTAATTATGCAATAACAATAATTACGGGTACGTATTACTACGTATATAACTCTTTTAAATTGACATAATGACGAGCTACTTCCTAAATATCATGCTCAGTTGCAATTGGATTAGGAATTGATAATTTTAATCTATACGAAAGGAAAGCTAGTACTTATACGATTATGATTACAAATCATAACTCATACCGAGAAGGCAAAAAAATCTAATAGTATTTTCATGAAGGTAATTACGAATGTCGCTATTATTTACCTACACTTTTTTACCCCAATTTTGAGCCCTTAAGGCTCAAGTCTCAAGTCTCTGGATTCACTGGAATTGGATAAATGTCACAAAGAATAAGTTACATCATCTGCATGCAGTATGTAGGTATATATTATGATCATGAATAGTCCTGAGAAAGAATGCATTGCAAAATAATGAAAAAATTAATTCAAATGTGTTACAATCAAAGACACCTGAGAAATACTGAGCGTACTGGTTTGTACAAAAAAGACATTGAGAGAACATGAAATAAAATTTTCAGCTTGTTGAAAATATTTTCAATTCGCCTTCGAATTAACTTGGTTCTTGCAAGTTCAAAGTAATTGTAAAAAAATTTGTGCCATGTAAAGGAAAATGTGAATACTTAAGTTATATTCAAGTAAGGAAAGGAAAATAATATCACAACAGTACTACAACTATTGTTTACAAAAAATCGTAAAAAAAATCATACTTTGCAACTTGAAACTTAAACTCACTTAATTAAATAATACCATTACATATCCACATTATTTACCTGTATTACAAATGCGTCATATTCTATCTTATTTAGTACATATTGATGGCAAAACATTACCACCAAGATAAAGAGAGCAGAATACTAACAGTATACAGTATTTATACTTTTATCTTGCCGACTTGCTTATTTATATATTTGTAGATATTAAATTCTGAAAATGTAATATTATCTCATTTCGTATTATACATTAAGTAAGTTATTTATAACTTTTAAGTACAGATTAACAATTTGCGTATAGTAAAATTTCACTTGAATAAACATAACATGAATAATAATATTTTTCTTTTCTTTTTATAAAGAGAATATTTCTTAACTTTTTCGTATTAACAAAAAAAGAAAGACAGCCTTTTCAGAAATTAAAACGCTATTCCTTATCTTCATCTTCAATGGCATCATCAACCAGTTTTGAGGCCATTTGTTGAGCATAATCATTGATTTGCTCTTTTTCTTCCTCCGTTTTCTTTTCTTGTGGTTCGGGTGACTGAGTATGATGATTTGAAATCCCAGCTAAGTTAAGCGAGAAAGGACGCTTATGTTTAATTTCCCTGTTTTCAGATCCATTCCCGGTACTCCCACAATCCACTACTTCTTCCACCACTTGTAATTGTGGATCATGATGACTAGTACTTAAAGCCTCTTCTTGTTTATGGCTTTGGTCTTCTTGCTTGGAAAACTCAACTTTGTTCTCCTTTGACTTGCTAGTAGCAGTCGTGGAAGAAGTAGTCGTAGTAGTAGTAGTTGGTTTTGTAGATTGTGGGACAATAGGAACAACAGATTCTTTTGCAGACAACTGATCAATCATGGCTCGGAGTTGACTCATTTCCTCTGCCAGCGATTCCTTGAGATTCTGAACTTCTTTCGTACAAGTACATGGTGCCTGGACTACGACTCCACTGACTCCTTCTTGTAAATTAATTGGCAGATTTGAAGTGTCCAAGGCAGCGTTCATACTCATACTCATAGCTTTCTCAGCATTCTCATTTGAAGCAGATTCTTTGGGTATTGGTAAACCATTTGGAACAGAACGAGTCATCAAGGACGAGGAACCTGATTCAGCTGTGGAAATCCTCTGAACTTGACTCCACAAAGAGCGAATAGCTTCAAGTTGAAGTGAACGGATTTTACGTTCACTAGAAAGAGCAGATTTTAATCGACTCACCTCACTTTCCAGGTAACTAATTTTGAACAAATTGTTTAGATCAATAATCTTGTATTCAGTATATAATAAAGCATACGTTTAAGACTAAGTATACATTATGTATGATACAATGGATATCAATTAACAAAATTAAAGGTCAAAATTTACTTACCGAATATGATCTTCTGTTCTACTATGACGAATAGAATGTTTAATCCTCTCAGCTCTCACATCAAAACTATTACTTCTTTTAGATTTCCACCAATTCTGAATCTTTGCAGCAGCTTCCGAATCGGACTGGGAATCATCTGAAGTTTTAGCTACTTGCGGATGTGAGTTTACACTCATAATATTTGGTATTACTGGACCACGACCAGATAATTGATTTTGATCCATGCTCATAGACTTATTCATTGCTGATGTCATCATAATCCCTCTTGGCAATCCTCCTCCTCCTCTCGTATAAGTAATATTTCCAAATGCATTTGTAATAATTTTTCCACCTCCAAATGTAACAATGTCCGTTGGAGTCTGTGGTGTTTGGGCAGGAAGAAGAACAGGTCGAAAGTCTGGACCTATATATATTTGTTAAACGATCAATTTTTTTACATGATTTCGTTATAAAATTCTCCATGCATGACAGAATTTGGCTAATAAAATGTGTGAATCAAGTCTTACTGAGTAAATCGTCCAGAATAGGTAAAAAAGTACTATTGGCTGTTAATGTCATCTTAATTTCGAGTAAACCAATAGGACTGTTAAAGTAAAACACAGTTACAGTAAAAATCAATAATACATTCCTTTTTTAATTTATTATAAATTAAAATACACGACACGTACTTACGACGTATATATACAATATGAAATCCAAATGAATTAACTCAAAATTTATAGACTGGATAATATTATGTATGCTGCACTTACAAAATATTTAAGGATCACTGCTGTGTCTCAAATGAATACTCATCCACGAGGAAAACTTTGTTAGGTGTGGATATGTAAACTTAATTGCACCTTTTTTAACTTTTAACTGTCAATGTTCGTCGTTCCAAGTTCGGAGCAAGTTCGGCTCTTAAAAAATACTCATAAATTCAAGTATTTTAGATTTGCATGAAATTACATACACAGCTTCCTTACACCAAGTGATAATTATTGGCAATTGACATTTTTTTTTAATTTGACCCGTGCACCGTGTA
>JAIUND010004631.1:0-11379 GCA_034699125.1 Gisinianus flammeolus | reverse complement strand
AAATATAATGTGCCCACTGTGGTCATAACGCACCCATTAGTTTTGACCTGCCCTCAAAAGCGTAGCCTCCAGGTCGAATTTTAGTTTTCGGCCCACTTGATTACATGCGTACATACGGTAACGAACACACAGACACACAGACAGACAACTTAGCTGCTTTATATATAAGTAATGATAATAATAATAATAAATTAGTCATCTGTCTCTCTCCGTACTCACAAAACCAATCTCAAGGAATTTCCAATACCAGAATTTGTTATTATATATATATATCATAAACTCTTTACATTTCATATTGTTGATGTACTACTTGTTGTATATTTTATTTGTATTTGTTCCTAACAGTAAGTATTTATGTAGATTATTTAGTATATAAATAATGAAAACCCGGTAGTGAATAAAAAGGGAAGATAAATTTCTTCGATATGTGTTCTTGTGGTTTAAGAATGCATCATTGGATTCCTCACAATAATTCCTTTAATATTTTTCTTTTCTGCATCGTGAGAGCGTCTAATTTCATCCAGCAGTCGATTCACCCATTGTCGCTTATCTTCTGGAACTGTGGATTGATATAAATACCTATATTTTGAGTTAAAACAATAGAAAAATGAAATGAAATGAAATTGAATTGAAATTCGTTTGAGTTCACGTCATGAATTGAATCCGCGGTTTGTGTGTGTGAGAGAGAGAGAGAGAGAGTAAATATGTACCAAAATCCCGGATGATTCATGAGGATCTGATAGATATCTCGGGCAGCTATTCTTGTATGAGCATTTTGATCCCGCAAACATCGAGTTACGGTCCGGAAAACAGCACTGGAAAAACGTCTTTGTGTTGGCGTTTGTTCTCCTGGGAGTCCAAAAGCGGGTATCAATTCAATTTTCTTGAGAGTCTCGTCAATCAATAGAATTGTGGATAATCTGGCGGCTGATATTTTATGACTAAAGAAAAGAAAAGAGGTTTTTTACATCAATTTTCAGTCACTTAATAAAAAAAAGAAAACATATATAGAGAGTTGGACTTACTTTGCTCCGAATTTGATTAATGCTAAAATGGCTTTCATTGGTTTCAAAGAACGGACTAAATGTCTCAATACTTCATTGCCTTCTTTTTCAATGAAACTTGGACCACCTAATTTATTCAGCATTGTTTCTATAATTCTTTCAGCTTCCGGCTCGAAATATTTCCCTTTTGCTTCGCACACATTATTCAATATCCGGATGGCCGGACCTGCTACTTTAGATTTGGAATCTGTAATCTAATTTTAAGTGGTAAAAAAAAGTATTAATCAATTAAGTATTTGAAACATTTTTATACGAAAAGGCGGCTATCGTATAGAAATGTTCAATGTCAAACCTGATCAAGCAATGCGGTTGTCAATGCGCTCATATGCGCTGAAAATGTTTTTGGATTCTTCTTTGCGGCTTGAGTTAAATGTGTTGTGAACATCTGAACAGTGCTCCTGCACACAAAATGTAAAATTAAATTACTTGTTCCATTTCAACCTATTGGCAATATAGCAATTGCAATGGAGCAGTACTTACTACGAAAATGTTAAACCATCAGAACTTACCAATTAGCAGCAGGAAGAACATTAATAATGTGTTGAATACGAGATTTGGCATTTGTTGGGAGACTATTTTCAAAAATCTCTAGGACACTCCCAGTCTCAGAAATGCTTGCTTTGAGGCAATGACTACTACAATTGCCAGTACTATCCATCAGTCTACGATTATTTTCCGTCATCTTTCTTAAAAGCAAAAATAAATTCAACTTGAGTATATAAGATATAATAATATATAAATACAATTAAATATTAAGTAATATACGAACATTGTTTGGACTCTGTAAAAAAAAAGACACAGGAAATGGTCTAACCCTTTTTTGATTGGCCCATCTTGAAGAGCTTTTGATAAAGCTTTAGGAGCGGAAATTGCATGTAAACTACTCCATAGATTCTTGTAGCCAATCCCGCTCAATTGTTCCCTCACAATGGCCCGATCATGGATTTGAAGATGCGGTAAATTAATTCTTGGAGATGTGGCAGGCGGTTGAAAGAAGGAGTCCATTTTATTATGACTTTTGGTTTGAAGCAATAATGCTGGAGAGAAAAGGACGACATTTGCTTTGGGTTTTCTCACGGCCGTTTTGTTTCGCAGATGACTATGCTTTGTAGATGCAGTCAATTGGGATTGAACTTGTCCTTCATTTTGATTTAATCGATCTTCATTCTCCTCCTCATTCTCCTCATTCTCTCCCCTTTCACACTTGCTGTTGTTGTTATTATTGTTGTTTTCTTTATTATTAGATTCCATTTCCGGCTGTGTCATTTCCTCACCACCCTCGTACATTTGAGGAGAGAAATTGTGGATATTTGCAAAATTGAATAGAGGGGCTGTGTGAGGACGCAATTCCCATAGAGCCATTCGTGGTAATATGTCCAACGTTGCCGTTGTTCCATTGTCTTGAAGTCCCCCACAGTTGTTCACCAAACTAAATTATTATGAGAAAGATATAAAGAAAGCAAACATTATTCAATGTATATCAAAAAAACATGTATTACGCAATTTGTATCGTAGCTTTTTTTTCGGTTAAAAAATACCTTCCACGTTGAATGTATCCATGTTCTAGTAGCTCATCACAGGAAATCCGTTTACTTGGATCAACTTCAAAGCATTTCTGAAAATATTGTACATTTAAAAAACTGACGAGTAAGCATTAACTATTTTTCTATGGGCTCAGCAGGGATGACGGAGTACTAGGATGTGTCTCCTGTAATTAGTAATTACCAATAAAAAGCTGAAACAATCATCAAATGCTTCGGGAAAGTAATCTCTCAATCGTTTATGGATAGTTTGGTAGTCGTTTCGGATGAGGATTTGAATATGATGGGGAAGGAGTGGCCCCACAATTTGATGAATTAGTAAAAGTTGTTCTTCTGGTGTTTCTCCATTCCACAATACTCGACCACGGAGGAGTTCCACCAGGATACATCCAATGGACCAAATATCCGCAGAGAAACCGTACTGACTGTCATATGCTAATAATTCTGGAGCACCATAAGTAATATTTCCAGGGTAAATTGGTTCCCTCTCCCACTGATTCTTCAAAAAGATGGATTTACTAAAGTCACCAATTTTCGCATGGCCTATATATTAAAAAAACATACATTTGATACTTGATAAAAGAAAAGAAAATATATATACTCTGAATCAATTGTACTTTTAATGAAGGTGCATATCCATATAGTCACAAACCTTCGACAGTGACGAGGATATTATCTGGACACAAATTTCTATGAAGGCAACCCAATTTATGACAATGATTCACACCGTTGATGATTTGATAAATCACACCATGTGCCATTTTCGGATGGACGCCTTCCAAAAAAAAAGGACAACAGTCACCATATCAGGTAAGTATATAGCTAAACCTTTGATTAAAGAGTGCACAGGTAATTCCCTAGTAAAAATTCACCTTTCACTGCACACGAGATTTCACAACGAAGGGAATGATCACAAGCTTCAAGAACAGCATGGATTTTCCCTCGATATTCAAAATATGTGAAAATCTTGACAATATTCACATGGTCTATTCGCTACAAATGTGTACATAGTTGTCGTAATTATTCTTCAACTCCATACAAGCTCATTTTCAAAACAAATATTGCATTTTAGTACAAGTATTTACAACGAGAGAGCTGATTTCATTGATCGCGTCCAGTTTCAGCTTCACTTGATCCAGTAAACAGTCATCGGATTTGTCTCCAGCAATTTTAATAGCAACCAAACGTTTTTCTTCAATGTCAAAGAAACGGCCTATCTAAATGTCAGTCAAATAAACTCATTTTCAAATCTAGATTTGAATAGTCTAAGAATTTGGGAAATTATTTTATTTCCGAAATAACAGGGGAAAAAAACTGTTAATATTTTTATGGGTATACCGAATTAATGTCTCTGTTCAGCCAATGTATAAACTGAAAACGTGTAGACATGTCCCCATTTACGTTGGAACATCTAAAAAAAACGATTGATAAGTCTAGATGAATTTGCCCCCTTCAATAGTATTATAGAACTATATAGAAGTTTATTCATATGCAACTATTTAATTTAAAAATTGAATTAAAATGTGAACCCACGTAATCCTTTTCTCAGCTCTTAGAATATTTTTCCTCAAGCCCACTAATCGTCGACAATCCCAAATATCTCTAGCATAAATGAATTGACGTTCCCTCAACTCGAAACGTTGCTTCCTCCTCCGATTTGCTTTATCGTGTCTGTGATGAATGGCAGGCCAATTGATGATTTTTTCAGTGATTGAGAAATATGGAGCTCGTCGTAGGGGAATGTCGGACCATGTCGGTATAAACAGGGCATCCACATATCCACCTATTTTTTGAATTGTAATAGTCAATTTCTTCAGTGCACACACAGTTACATAATGGAAATATATTATTATTATGAATAGAGGAGAAAATTATCCCTCACTGTTTATGTTTAAAGAAATGCTTTTGGGGAAATCTCTCCAGTTTATGTACGAGAGTTTCGGTAAAAGTTTCGTCGGAGGTTTTTGATGAAAATGGGTTAGAATTGCTGGTCGATGTTGTTGTTTTCTAGGACTTAGTTCTGCCACTTTGACTGTGGTACATGCGTCAATATATGGAATCCCACTGAGACCTAAACAATAATTACGAGGAAATGTACCAGAACTTCTTGAGGGCGGCCGTGAGGAGACGAGTTTGGAATACGCAGAGTAAGGACGAAGATGTGGGATTTTGAATTGATACTCATCATCCCGATTGATTGAATTGATTGATGACTCGGAAATCGTGTGTCCACATCGAGTTCCAATGTCTCCAATCCCAACAAAATGTGAAGAAAAATTTGGGAATCCAGATGATGGTCTGCTGCTAGTTTGCTGCTGCTGTGGCAGTGGCTGTACATATGAAGGATTATCCTAACAGTATATAAAATATTTCAATCATAGTACACCTTTAGTATTTAATTTCCAAATACGCGGACTGCCAGTTACCTGGAATTCAAAAGGAGGAGGAATTACTTTGAAGAGATAGTCACCATCCTGATTTGGTCGTAAATCGGATTCTCTGGCTGTTCGCGGTGGAGTGGGCAGAAGAAAGGAACCCGCCCCATTAAAATTCACACCAACTTCCGTCTCTCGATTCACACACCAAAATAATTCATCTTGTGTTGTATACTTATTGATATTGATATTTTCCTCCTTATCCAATCTCTGACATGAAGTGTTTTTGGCACTGCTGTACACTGTACGCTTCTCATTTATACTACAGGAAATTGATTGATTCTCCACTACGGGATTTTCCAAGGTGTCTTCTAATGCTTGGACGACTGTTTTAATACTAATACTGATGATGTCCTCGTCGTCGTCTTCAGGACGCTGTGAAGTTTTCTTTAAATTATTATTATGATGGACGCTGCACGTACATTTTCGGTATATGAGTCTACATTGGGATTTGAGTAGACGCAGAGAATCATGAAATTTTGATTTGGATACGGGCTTCCCTTTCCTACAATTATCAGTACATCTATCGTCCATTGTTATTATATACGCTACCTTCCACAATATTCACTAGTTAACATGATAAACATTTAAATAACTAATTCATTAATTTCGATGATTCTCATTTCCTCATTTTTTCAAGTTTTGTACTCAAAAGAACTAATGTATGAAATTCATACTATGAATAAATAAATATAACCTATATTAGATAAAAGATAAACGGTATTTATTTACTTATATGAGCGAGTTTATAAGTAATATCTATACAATGCTTCTAAATTCTGTCGGATTCAAAAATTATTCAAATCAAATCATTGACACCAAGAAAAGGCCATAATTAGGCAAAGGAATGCCGAATGAGGCTCTCGGGACAAAAGTTTTTAGGTCACGAAGAGCTGAAGGAGACACCGGTACTTTGTATTTCCCGTGACAACAAGGAAATTTTCATTGCTCATTTTATAACCTTCCTTTAAAAACATTTGATCGGGGCATTCGGGACCCATGATTTTTATGAAATAATTTGGGAATAATGTGAGAAACCGTTTCTCAGAATAAACGTTTTGCCGTGTGGTGGAGTTTTTGTTGGGATTCTTCCGGCCCACACTGGCCCGAATGATACATAAAAGCGCCTTTGCATGGAAACATTAATGGTCAAACTTTCAAAAACTAAATGTTCGACGATGATTATTGACCTTTAGAGTATTACTCATGTATGGATTAATCCCAAAATTGAACCAATCAATTTAGCCGGAATAAATTTGCAACTTTGAAAACTCCATTTGCTTTAATGCTAAAACTTTGCACTAATAAAAAAGCACGAGATCCAATAAACCAACAAGCCGTCTGAACCCTGAGACACTACATTTTCTGTGGAACAAAGATTGGCCACCAAACCAATGCCAATACGGACCAATAAGGATGATATCGAAATTATAAAAATACATTTTTTGAAATTTCATGAAGATTTCCTGATTTCCAGTCATCCTTGTGCTCGGCGGAACTCGGCATTGTACATGTTAAATACTTAAAAAAACTAAATATGAAATACCAAAGACTATAGTGTATAGACTATACACTATAGTCTTTGGAAATACTTGCATACTTTTTCTCGTAGTTTAAAATCGCAATTTTGATTTAGAATTGCCGTTAAAAAGTGTTTTACGACTTAATTTTGAGGACAAAATAGTAATTTCTCATTTGCAAAGTTTTGTTCCCCACAAAAACTTGATTTTTGAGTTCAATTCATGTTGCAAGGTAAAAAAATAATAACACTTTGTAAATACATTCTGCAATATTTTTCTTGAAAGTATTGACAAGTTTCTCAATCCATAATTATTTATAATGCTTTGTTTATTAACTAAAATCATTGGTTATATTCTCCAATTCATTAGGTAATTGTGGATTGCAACATGATATTTAATTAGTTGAACATTTGTGACTTTGATGCTCGATTTAACTAGGAATAGTGAATATAATGGTGACACATGCATTATTGCATATTTAAGTAAGTTGTAAGCATTTTTTGGAATTGTTTAAGGAACCCGGTAAACCTATCCCAACCTGTGTGCAGTGTGTGACGAGTATTTTCTTGGACATTCATTTATTGTCATCGGTCATCGTACACTCGTTCAGGTATTTATATTGTAAATACTTACTTAAATACTTCGACTAATTAAGTAATTGTGGCAAGTTTATTTATGAAAGGACCTTTGACAAGTAATTTATGATATGTGAAATGTTCACATATACTACACATGAATATTTAAATACTATTATAATTGTAGAAATAAACAATGAAATGTTGAATTTCCGTGTGCTTCTTACTATCGTTCACAAGTCTCAACATCATAAAATTTATGATTCATATTTTATATGAATATAAATAAGTAGCAAAACAGCCGTCGTTAAAATTATATATGAAATCTGCTGAAATCATATATAATTGACACAGAATGGAGTTTCCCGCAGTTGGCGACAGATGCAATCATGAAGGCTGTGGACAACTTGACTTTTTACCCATAAAATGTGCCTATTGCAATCTGAGGTTTTGCAAGGATCATTTGTCGCCGTTTGCACATGAGTGTTCCAGTAGACCTGATAATATTGTTGATGATGAGGATGCCTCAAAACCCAAAGAACATTGGCAAATAAAATGCTCCTTCTCCAGCTGTAGTGTCAAAGAATTAGTTGCAATCAAATGTCCAAAGTGTAATCAACATTTTTGCCTTCAGCACCGCCATCCAGATCAACATGGGTTAGAATCATTAGAATTACATAATATATTATTTCAAGTTGTATATTTTACCTCTTTGATTCACTATTTTTTAAATTTTCGAACAATTCCTCACTGTACAAACGATGAAAGGAAAACATTTTGATTTAAATTATGCATATTTTTGTATTTAATTGTAATTTTAGATGTGAAAGTGAGTCGTCCAAGTCCAAGAAATCCGCAGTGGTAGTAGATCCTGTGGTGGAACAACAAAGTAAGGTCAAAGAACAAATTAGTGAAAAGTTGGAAGATGTGAAAGGGAAAGGAGGGCCCAAAGGTCTCATGGCTGCCAAATTAGCCTTGATGAAATTGAAAGGAAGATCTGAGGGAGATAAATCTATTCCTCAAACAGAACGAATATATTTTATTATAAATTGTCCCAATACAGAACAGAATCCGAAACCTTTAGATATGTTCATGAGTCGGGTTTGGTCTTTGGGGAAAGTCATTGATGTGATTGCGAGACGAGCAAGAATTAAAAATCGAAATAATCAAGCAGATGCTCCAAAATTACATTTGTTCAAAGGAGATTTATGTCTTTCAAACCCTTTTGATAAAACTATTGCTCAACTTCTTAGCGAGGACATTTTAGAGGATGGTGACACCATTGCGATGAAATATCACAATTAGATAAAGGAAACTATTCAAGGTGTCCGACAATGGGCTCCCTAAAAGTAAAAAATCATATCTCTGGAACTAATTGAGATATTGATTCAAATCAAAAAGAGATTAATAGAGGAAAGTTCCAATGTCTTAGCATAATGAACAAAGGAAAAATCTAAGGGTAACTTTGTTGTTTTTTGAAAAAAATAAAATGTGGAAATTCTTCATCAAAAATGTGTCCCTTAGGTACTCTCGAATGTACCCTTGTGGCCCCTTAATTTTTTTTTCCTTTGGTCATTATGCTGAAAAGAATTTGGAACTTTCCTCTACTAATCCCTTTTTGATTTGCATCAATATCTCAATTAAGTAGTTCCAGTGATATGATTTTTTACTTTTAGGGAGTCGATTGTCGGACACCTTTTATATTATACATTATAAAAAAAAATATTAATTACTGTTGTAATGTTTGAGAGTAATTTCGAAAAAAATAAAATACGACTATTGAAAGATTGTATTCTGACATTAGCACACAGTCATGCATTATTAGCATAAAGTGTATGATTACAATTTATTAAATTGAATTTAATAGCATATATACATCCATTCATGTGATATACTTAAATGTCTATATGTAAATAAACTACCTTGAGAATCAAAGGTATTGGTCAACATGTTCAACGGAGTGATGATTTGTTTTTTGATTTTGTTTTTATAGAATGCCCATCGCCTTTCAGGTATTGTTCAAGGGGATTCGGACGTTTTCCTCTTCATTATCGATTCGTCGGTGGATGTCTACTATAAATCTCCCACACAACAAAATAATAACCTTTAAAACAAAAACTCCAGAAAAAGTTGACCCTACAGGAAGTACGAGGAAGGATATAATACTGTTCCACTATGAGAATCCTCGATATTTCAAGTATCTCAACTTGTTTGCAATGTCTCAACTTATGGTTTGGACTTCCGTGGGATACTTTTCAACCACGCTCAGGGACACTCCAATGCCGGATATGGAAGAAGCTGAAAAGGATAAGTTACCTTATTGGAAGACAGTTAATTTAGGGGAAAACAAATACAAATCTTCCATGTTAATTGGTGTTTCATTTGTTGGTAAGTTTTGAAATGAACAATCTTAAAAATTTTATATTATTAAAGTTTTGTAATAACAGCAATAATAATCATCAATGTAGCAGGTATTAAATAAGGAGATGGATAAACAACGATGGGTGCTTTTTGTATAATTTAAAGGTTACGCAATCCTTAGTGGTTCCATGTTTTTTACTCTACGATCAGTTCGTTATTTAATTCTTCTGAAAGATCGTACGACTGTTGCATTTGTGACGTATACCCCTTTTGGAAGAAATAGAATAATGAATGTTCCACTAAGTTGTGTAAGTTGAATTTTCTTTTAACTATAATGTAATGCTAAATTTCTTGAATTTCTTGCACTTCTGAATTCAATTGTAGGGAAACTATGTTTAATTATTTATTGAATTCTTATCGAATATTTTCAGATAAGTGCCGTTGGCTCACGAGTTGGTGGATCCTCATATTTTCCAGTTCGTGTGGAAAACCGAAGATTTTTTTACCTTCTCGATCTTAAAGGAGTAATAAGAGATCCAGTACTTTTTGATAAAACCGTGGGTACTCAAAGGAATTTCAAAAAAAAGTTATAAATAGTGCTTTAGAATAAGTCCTTGTGACCTATGTGACGTCTAGTTTGAGAAATGTTATTACAAACTATAAACATTTACAATAAAATCTAATCAATTCACTGCTGTCGTGTGTTCTCTAAAACAAAAAAAAATAAAACAAAAAAACCAGTATACTACAAAATATTAAATATAAGATGAAACTTCAGTAAAGAAAACATAACAGTCTAGACCTATTATAGTGCGTCTCACGTTTCTTAGTTATTTATGCAGGCTTTACAATTATATGCTAATAAACAGAAACATTTTGTAATTTTGAAATTTTGTTGAATTTAATATTTGGTAGAAATACAAATGATATACAACAATATTATTATTATTACTATTCGACAATAGTATAATACTTATTAATTAATTTTCGGGTTAATTAGTACTCAATTTTAAGATTAAAGCTTCATCATTAAATTGTGAGATGCTTCAAGTTCCAGGCTTACATTCAAATTGTCCAAGTTATTTACCCCATCCTATAGGAAAAAATGAAGAAAATCATTTATGATATACATCTTGATGTACTTTGTAGTAGCAAACTTTGAACACATTTCTTTAAAGTTTCGAATATGGTATTCAGGAATCAGGAAAACTTGGGAATTTAAGTAGAAGTAGAAATGCCTTTTTGTATGTCAGGACAATATTGTGCTCGAGGACATTGGAACATTGACTGATGATTCGGACCATTTCAGTGTGTACTACTGTGTACAAACCGTGTGATTTCCGTTCAAATGCATAGTGAAAATGTAAAACAATTGTGTGTATATTTTTCAGTTCAAACGTTTTGAATCAAAACTCGATTCTCCGCATGCATTCGAACGGGTAATTTAGCAGTTTAAGATGGACTCCCTCGAGCCATATCGATAGAAATGATCCGAAATGATCTGGAGCCTGAGGAATACAATATGTATATTCAAATTTCAATCTGGTTTAGGAGAAACTGTCAAATCTTCTTGCTTATTTATTCCTTTTGTTAATACGGACTTTCTCCTTTTCATGTGGAATAAAAATACTTTTGACTAACCGCCCCATCCTAGAAAAAACAAGCGACACAACAAACGTGATTAATCATTGCAAAAATTTCTCAAACGTTTAATTTATATAAATACGCAGTATTGACTGTTTACCTCCTCCCCACCCTCGCCCTCCATGATGTCCTCCCCATCCTCCTCCCCAGCCTCCTCCCCAACCTCCTCCCCAGCCTCGGCCTCCTCCCCAACCTTGAAAACCACAAAAAATGAACGTTGTCAGGTTTGAAATACTAAT
>JAIUND010004630.1:0-11380 GCA_034699125.1 Gisinianus flammeolus | reverse complement strand
ATATACTGTGAGCAAGACTTGACTACGGATGAAACCTTTGCCTTTTTAATATTTATTTCCTTGGCCTTATTCAAAGTAATTTCCACCAAGTCTTTGCGAAGCTATTCAAATTAAAAAAGGGATCGCAATGATTAATGAGTATTATTAGGATAAACATTGTGCAATAAGAATTTAATAAAATCAGCAGCAGTATACATAAGTACATTTAGATTTAATTGTGATTATAGAAATCACTAGTAAAACTTGCCTGAATCTCCCGTTGTAACAAAGCATCAATTAATCGCTTGAAAACATTCTTTGCCTCAGCATGCATGTTCGCTTTTTGATCTTTCAAAATATATTTTAACTTTTCCTCAAAGGCCTTTTCAGCCTTTTCACACCTTTCTTTAATAAATCTGAACGAAAAAAATCATAAAAAATGTATCATTAGTTGAAATGCAATGCAAACTAAAAATAAAATTAAAGTTGTTCTCAGTTTATTTATAATTTATAATTATAATATCTTACTTGACAGTCTGGAGGCCAGCATTGAATTCAGTTTGAAACTCTTGAGTAAAAGTTTCTAGAGTTTTGCATTTGTGTCCCGTATGACTCTCTTTACAGACAGGGCATACAGGTACTTTACAATCTTCACACACGAAAGTCACATCCTCTTCCACATGAATTTTACATTTCAAGTCCAAAGGAGAAGCTTCACTTCCTTCACTTAACTCAATAATACCTTCTGATTTTGGGGCTAGTGTATGAGTCCTTGTCATTTTCGCATATTGATGATACTAAAAAACAATACAATTATAAAATTTACAGTAAAGCTTAATTTTTTTGGATTTGAATTAATACATTGTCATTCCTTTTACTTACATCTGAGCATGGGACACAGAGAAATTCTTGACAGTCAACACACCACTTATGCGCCAAGGCGTCCCGTACGCAGGATCGACATAGTTGGGAATCGTAAGAAGAAGGATTTTTTGACTTTTTAAGATCCTCTAAACTTTCATTTATGTAAGAACATGAGTGTAGAGCTTCTTTATATACTAACTGATAGCATTCCGGACAACTGAATGCTAAAAAAATGATATTTAAGGTATCATTAGATATTTGCAGTATAATAATTCGAGTTCCAAGAACAAATGTATGTTCTGTTACTGCGTGTAATTATTTAAAACATATATGTACATGCCTAGTAGGCATTGCCTACATAAGTAATTTAAGTAATACATATAAACTTAATATTGTTAATACATATGTATATAGTATATTTGTAAGTATATATATAGGTATTTACGTACAAAATACATTATAAGTAAGTAAGTACATTCATTAAAATAATTTAATTGTATCACAAGATAAAATGTTCAAATGCCAAACTCTGTATTTAAATTTTAAATACAATGAAATGAAATTCTTTTAAAGTAATATTATGCTTACGTCCAGTTTTTTCAAAAAAACGGTCAACACATTCCGAAGAGCAACAAATATGTAAACAAGGGAAGAAGACGACTTCAGGAGACTTTGGTGTACTTTTACACACGACACAAATTGTCCACGACGGAGGACCTGTGTGTGTGGGGTCCCCGGCTGGTAATGATACATCCATCTGTTGTTTTGTAAGTTTAATGTCTGTTGCTGCCATTATTTTATGACAAGTTAAAATTTAAAAAGAGGTATATAGTCCAAAAGTTTCCAACTTGCTAACCATGAACGTAATGTTGATACCAATGCCTCACCAATGCCCGTATGATGCCCGTATACCTCTGCTGTCAAAAAATTAACACATTAAAATATAAAATATGCCTCATAATTTATGAGTCATAAACTCTTACTTTAGTTACTTTTGGTATAAATTGTCTTATCATTCATAATTTATTTTTACAACGCAAGTTTACTTAAATAATAAGTTATTATGTACCTCTCTTGGGACTGGGACTATAACGTCGTTTTATTTTCAATTTGAAATACTTATACACTGTGTAGTCTTATCACTTCAATTTGATTTTGTTTAAACTTTAAAGGGAGATTAAACATTAAATGTACTTAAAATAAAATAAACTTGATACAAAATTCAGGCTTCTTTATGCATCGATCAACGGCTTGGCTTTTAAAATAAAGTTTGAAGCAAAATGTTTAAATTCCGTCCCAAACCCAGTGATGTATAATACTTTGGTCTCGATACTGGTATTAAGTATTACTAAGAATAACCTAGAATTACCAAATAAATCGACAGCAAGTATTACTAAGGTATTGATTGGTATTAGCAGAAAAATTCCAAAAAGTATTACTAAGGAATTGGTAGTACATATTACCAAAAATTGTTGCAAAAGTATTATCTAGAATTAGAATTACCAAAATGTGGTATTATACAACACTGCCCAAACCACGTGTCATGTGTCCTGGGCTAAACTCTAGTCAGTGTTGTATAATTACATCTACGGTGTTGCCGTTCCGCTTGCTCGTATCATGAGATTTACTACAATAACTCGAAGATATTAGAGACTTTGGTAGCTCCGACTTCACGACTGAAAGTCGTGAAAAATTATCGTAAAAATGGATTTGTGGGAATTTCAGCTCGCAAGCTTTCAGGCTTGTTTTGCTAATTGTCTGAATTAGGTTTAATTAAATACTACGAGTGTATCTTTGCCTTTCACAATCACGAGTATGGAAGCTGTGGCATTAGGCCTTTCGTATGACTATGATTTTGAACTCGACTTGTTGTACAATATTTATTGATTCGACGAGGGCATTCGAATCATGTTGAACCCTTTTACATTGGAAAAAATACAGCGATTCAGAAATTTTGAAAATTATCATCAAATTAAATATATTTTATGAAACGCATGTCAGAAAACATATAGGCAAGTAGTTATAAAAAAAGCATGCTTGTGTAATGTTTTTTTACTACGCTTGAACCAAGTACTGTTTTTGTTTACATTTTTTTTGTATTTTAGTTCATTCACCACAATAGTTTTCAGTTTTTTTTAATTCATAGAAATGTATCATGTTTGTACTACAGAAAAAAAATGTAGTTCCTACATACACTATGATATCAATCAAAAATTATGTAAATGCATTGATCGATGCACTCACCACACCTGTTCACAGAAGAGATAATGATGTCAACTAATTATCACATTTAATTGTACAAAAGATGACAGAGTTTATTCGACAGAAGACACAAAGAAAAATGTGTGTACTGTCGGATTAAAAAGTAGAGCCTTTCTCTCCTTCGTAGCTCCTCCCACTCAATGTATTTGAAATGGGCAAGGATTCCTAAATCTATCCTTGGAGGGTTCTACTTTTTTTAATCCGACAGTAGCTTCCCCCATTGTCTCTCTCCACAAATTTACGACTGAAACGTAAAAGAAATTCCCTTCATTCCGTCCCTACACTCTAAATTTATGAAAATTCTCAACGATTTGCTTTTGACGATAGAGTTGCCAAAGTCTCTATTTACTCACATTCCCTCCCGACATCCGCTAGTATAAGTTTTCTCTCATTCTTGATTTTAGTTAGAATTAGTGCGTTGCCCTTAAAGTAAGTGTGCAGCTGGTTTCCAAAGGAAAGTGTACAAAAGTATATGCAAAAAAATTGTGTTCGTCTTTCTAACATTTGTTGTCAACACACTTATCTCAACATCATCGGTAAGTTAATTAATGAGTGCAATTTATATCATAATTTTGTAAATATTCTACACATGTTTTCCATTTGTATTTGTTATTGTCTTTCGGATCAAGTTACATGTTCAAGAGGAATTGATTTTGTTAATTGTGAGGCTCACCAACGAGTTGGTTTGGTTGACCCTTATCCGTCATGACTCGCAACACGTAATGAATACGGGTCGACCCATTATTTTTACATTTTTATATTTTGAAAATGTTAGACGAAAAAAACATTAAACTTTTCGAATTTTTTCAAAGAAGTCTTGGAATGTCTTTTTAGCACAAAATCAAAATCGATAATATGTTTAAAATTAATTTGATGAGCAAATCTAAAGATTTAAGCAAGTTAAAGTTAAGCAAGCAAAAAAATTGATGTACCTTAAATGGTTCAATGTTCGATATTATTCTTATATCATATGTATAATAGACATTATAATATTTATATTGAATTCGTTGGATTTTGGATCAAACATCAAACAGAAAACTATCTAGGTTTACTCAAGTGAATCAAACCAAAATACGGGAAATGTGCTATGCAGTTTATTGATCTTTTGATTTCGTAAGTTGACAGCTCTATCTTTATTAGCAGCAAAAGTGATATAGCACTCAAGTTGAAATTAGCTGAAATCTATTATTATCATTTGTTGATGTTGATGAACATATACTCCGTCTATGTGAGTATATGGTATATGTATATATTTTGTTTGTCACCTTTTTTCACTATATCATATATAGAGTCGTGCTCAGCATAGGTACATCATCAAGATCTATATATATTATATATATATACAATATAATTGAGCATTGTATTGTATGTATTTGGCACTTCGTGTTCAGTAAATAAGAGCCAAAACAGTAAATTAAAATAACACTACTGTTAAAGTCAGTTCCATTGTCATTATCACCTGTTAGTGAAACATGACACATGCAAAATGTGAGTCAAGAATCTGTGAATCTTGAAAAATACCTACCAGGATAGAAAATGCAAATTTCTTTTATGTCCTGATACCTACGACTATTTCATACATGTATAAAATTGATGCAATATAAATTATACTTGGTTCAAGTATAATGAGGGTTTTTTTCTAATAAACCTTTGCCAAAACGTTTAATCATATAAGGGTGAAGCATGAAGTCAATTTAAATAAAGGATATTATATTGTATAATTGTGCAGTAAGTATTAAGTATTCCTGTTTTTCATACGAGCAAATACATAATCGATCCACACAGCCTTTTATAAAAAGACAGTTTGTCAAGTTAAATAGCAACTCTAAGTACTAATTGTACAATAGACGAAGAAAAGTGAATCTGCATACGTGGTGTGTTTTATTATAACATTTGGAATGAAAATTTAATATTGTACATTTTTTGTTTTGTTCCAGGATCCCAGTGAAGTGTTAAGTGTGAAAACTCAGTTTTCAAAACTGTGAAATTATTCATATGAATTTGTGAAAGTGAACTCCGCGGTAAATCAGTTACTGAAGTATCCGAATTTTTATTGGAAATTTACTGATGACTGATGTTATGAGCTTCTCGAATGAAGATTAAAGGTGAGCTATATATTTATTTATTTGCATACATCAATCAATGACCAACGATTAGCACTTGGCAGTATGTATGTTATGCAGTGTATGTTTTTACTGTCAAGTTTAATTTCCATTTAGGTTATCAGGTGGTAAGTATTACTAAATATATACTGATATATAGTAGGACATAGTATGTCCGACATACTAGAATTATAGTAGAATTTAAAGATTTTTCATCCATGTAAGGAAATTTATTTTGGTTTGCGTTCATAATATGAAGCTGGTGAATTCAAATTCTATTTTCCTTGTACTTGATACTTGACTACTTCCACATTTTATGTGGTGGTAAAAGCTGTATTGTATTCAATTAATACTTTTAATGCAATATTGAACACTGACAATGAGAGATACGTGTAAATGTAGGCAGCTATATATTACAATTTGTAATTTACAAAAAAAAAAGTTATGGAATATGGTGATGAGAATGATGTTTTGGAGGCATATCTCCAAAACTATATATATCCGAAAGTGTAATAAATTAAGTAGAAATGTAGCTTTAAAAATATGATTAAAGTACAATTTAATACTACAACTGTAATGTGTAGCATATACAATATATACTCTTACGATTAGATATTTTAGTCGAAAGACATTGTCCTCTTTGGGTATGTAACTACATATGTAGTATGTGTTAGGCAATCAAGCTGCTTCTATTGTTGTTGTGGCTGATGGTTTCATGTAACTTCATAGTTGGCTGGCTATTGTCCTATCATTCCTATCTTCTTCATACAAGGTCCTTTCCTTCCGGATTTCCATCAGAATGTTTCAATTCTCAACAAAATACATATTCTAGTCTATTATCAAGAGCGTCTTAGTTGTCTACAAAATTTGACTGACTGAACATATATATTATCAAATATAGTTTGTAAGTACAGGAAATGTGCACTTCTAAATTATAAATACAGACACATTTATTAAATATGAAATTTTTAAAATTTACTTGTCAGACTGTAAGTACATATGTAGACTAAGTAGACTAGTAGACTTGTATACAAACTTTCATGTGAGTTAGGTTAGGACTAAGTTAGGAGGTATCATCGGAAAGCCCAACAGAAAGATCATTGTTGCCTTTTTGTAAGTATATGTACTTTGAACTTTGGCATTCTGATGGGTTAAAATAATCACAGCTACTGCTTAATTATTACCGTCGTATATAGTAGTAACAACAACAGTTCCTTGTAGACCACCGAAAGTGTGGTGATGAGCTCGCTTGAAGATGTACAAGCTGGAGGAGTGTTTTATATTACAACATTAAAAAACAGTTACATTTACCATTTACATAATGCAATATTCGTCGTGCATATGTAAATTTCGGAAGTCAGCCGGTTGATTGTTGATTAAAAATAAGATTTGTCGTAGTTTAATTGCCAGGATATTCTGAAAGTGGTCCATTTGAAAAAGTCACGTTTTATACATTTCAATTTGATTCGTTGTAAAAGCTCGTGTATAGTGGACTGGCTAATTATATGATACAAGTCCTCTCTGGGAATGATTTTTGTAATTATTAAGTGTACACGAAAATAAAACTGCAAAACCGTTATTGTGCATTTACTTGAATCTTCGAGTACATCGGAAAGTTTATGTTACTCTTTCTTGTTTACATTTGCGCCAAAATAGTTATTTTTTATTTTTTATAAACTAATTATTGGTGCTAGCAAATATTTTTTTGTACCTTGAAACAAATTGATGAATGGTTGCGTAAAACATTTCTCTCTGTCAAGGCCAAACACAATAATTGCATGACTTGTCTCTAAAAATAAATACAAAACATGTATTTTGTAAGTAGGATAGTATGTATGAGCTAGGAAAATTCATCTCGAGATAATAATGGACAGGAGAAAGAAAAATGGTCTATTGTCCTGTAAAAAGTTTATTTGTTCTGGAAAATGAAAACATAAACCAGGAGGAGAATTTAGACTTGCTTCCCCGATCAGTATTGTGTCATGTGAAATAAAAAAAAGTTTATATAATCTTCGGCACAATTTAACCACGAACGGATGCTGAAATGTGTATAAAATAAGCAGTAAGAGTATATTGTGTGTAATGTACATATTACACGCAACACACGTATCATACGAATGATCGTGATGGGTTTAATATTTTGCGAAATCCATAAAACTCAGAGCAACTATATATGGTTCATTTTATTTTATATTACGTAATACATGGATTATAATAATATTGTTACGATGATACAGTAGTAGAGTATAATATGTACGTAGGGACTGTTAAAATGACGAGTGCAGTGCACAATTTAATGATAGTAATGCACATACATATGTTAGTACTTAGCTTTTTTTCTTCTAAGAAACTGCTTTAGGCTCTCTATACTAGTCTATAGTAGTGTATACTCCTTACTTCACTAACTGTAATAAAATGTGCTTCAACTGAGAACTGTATGTTCAATTCATTCACAACCGTTCCTTTATATACACGTTTGCATTGTCCTTAATCCTGATCCTATATAGATCTGACTCTTTGCACGAAGGATAAAATAAAATGTCGGTATTTAGAAGGCTCGGGATTAACCTTCAATCTAATTTTCACAATAATAAAGCAGGGTGCATTGAAAATGATATGGACTTGTGTGTATTTTTGAGAACCAAAATATATTATTATAATTCATAATTCATTTAAATATGTAGTTGATACCAAAACTTTATATATGAATTGAACAAATTAAACACATCTTCATACACTGAATTGAAAAGTTCAATTTGAAATGAAATACAAATGACATGCCATGAGTATCGTCATCATATTTGGTCAAATTATGATTCAAGTATAATCTTCTATTGATGTTGAATTAGGATTGTATGTATTTGGATCCGATTAGAAATTTAGACCTTTTGTCCATTGACTTTTGTCAAATATTAGTTCAACTATTGAGTGGGTAAATACTAAATACGCTACTTATGTCCTTATTAACTTTTAAACAAGGTTTCTGTGATGCCAAACTCGTAATTGGCTAAAAAAATGCAATTTTGTTAAATACTGGGTGGAATGAATACGTTGTTTTAAAAGTACATGTGTGTTTTTTGCACAATTTGTTCTAACGTGTGATTATGACACTTGGTTCTGGTTTCTGCGTGCCAGTCATTAAATATGATGGGCGATCTGTCTATCTAAACAAAAAGTCAAGAGTGCAAAAACAGAAATTAAGTATGTAGTACATTACAAGTAAGACACTTGAAGTAAACCAATTATGGTTTCAGGTTACAATGTCTCACTGAAAACAAAAATCCATAATGAAATCATTCCAAATTCCAAAAACCATTTCAAAAAAAGTTTTTTTCGAAAAAAAACCATGCATGAGAAATGGAGTAAAATATCATAGGAAATGTGGCAAACAATAAAAAATACGAATTTATTCACGTAATACGAAGAATACAAACTCTGTACTTTTTGGGGGAAGGACAAAAGAATGTTGGTTGGTCAGATTGACACAAAATAATGAAATAATGCGTATATAGTGAAACTGAAAGGCGTTTTAATTTAGATTACTTGATATCACTTTTGTTGCATGGTGCATTTTGTTGCTCTTTTTAAATTGGAAATCCCAATAATAAATTTAACAGTCTAAGCCAGTTGTATTTTGTTTTGTTGTCATCTTTTATATAAACTTTAATTATGGTGGAAATCGTCGAGTCCTAGCCTATTATATATATCAAGAATACAAGTTTTAACATTGTTTTCATTGAGGGATAATTTAATGGGTAATGAAAATTTAAACAAAGATATAGTTAATGTTCGTACACATCATTATGGAGGAAGTCGTTAACAGTTGTAGAGTGATGTAATGGGCATCATCAAAATGAAATATTACTACACTCTAGTAAAAGGACTAGACGCATTCAAAATTGTAGTTAAGTGAGTTAAATATTTAAAGAATAATTCCAAATGAACAAGATTAAACTATATATTTCATTGCATGTTGATATTGATATCTATCAAAGTAAAAAAAATGAAGCTCTTCCTAATTACATTACACTTCCTTTTTTATTTGTGTAGTTGTACCTACTTAGAGTACCTACATTATGTTTAATATTATTGGAGGCAGACAAGCGTATGATTTGAATTTATTGTCAAATGTCACAAGTCAAAGGAATGGCAAAGAGGATAGTATGTATAGTATAATAAAAACAATACATGTACCAAATGAAACACGAAACCACCTCGGTCGACCATCTCAAATTACAAACGGCCCTAGGCAAAAAAAAAACTTACATGGCGAATAAAATAAGCCAAACTCGAAAGAATATAGATATGTGAGTACTTACACTCATAAGACATTCCTGTAGTATTTTAGTACGGGAGTAATCCAAAAAATGAGAATAAATAAATAATGGGTACAATATAGAATATAAAATATTATTGTAATACCGCAAAATGGCAAAATATATAAGTGAAGTGAAGATGTGACTTGACCTAATTTGAATCACAGTCGGATAGAAAATTGTTTGAAGTAAAGCTGTGAATGAATGATGCACCAAACAAATTTTTTTCTTCATTTCATCAAACGTATTTTTCTTTCTTTTTATCCATCATTTTTCTTCCTACACAGTTGTTCATAGTATATCTGTACTATAGCTACTTACACCAGGAACAAGTAGCTATACGAACAAGTAAAAGCATTTGCGGTTTTATATACTTTTGTACTAGTTTTTACACTCGCAGTGTGTATGTCCTATATATTCCCTTTTCTTCTTGACATCATTTCTTTTAAAGAATGGACGAAGGACTCCTGACACTTGCTAATGCACATGTGCATTATTCTATTTAAATTTCTGTTACATTATTCAGTCTTTGTGGTTTTTATTATTATCATTCTCCCTCACAAGTTGTGAGTCCCAATTCACCTTAATCATTTATATTCATAGGGTGTAAGGAATTTTTTGATTCAAAGGTAAGCTAAGATGATGAGAAACGTATTTGTAAGCATTTACATATACATACATTTCATTTGACACTTAGTTATTAACAATTAGTTATAAATATACTGGCAAGCAGCAGGCTCTCACATATGACTAACAATAAGTAATAATATATGTCGGTATGTACTTTTTGAGGTAAAATCAATACAGAGTGTCACAAATCACACAGTTGCAATGGTCAACGTTCTTTAACCGAGTCTCCAAAACTATATGCCATTCGTATGCATACGTTTAATTCGCATGTTTTTTTCCCGAGAGAAAAAAGTGAGTAGATGAGATGTTTTCCATCACATCTGTAGTTGCTTCTTTTGTTGTTACTATTCTTTAAGTATACTATCCTCAAAGTGTCTACTGACTCTCTACCTGAGAAAAAGACATATGCATGTAGTATATGTATACAACGTACTATATAACAAAATCTCGTTTACTTACTCGCCCATCTCGCAATGAAGTATGTCGAGATCTTTGTATAGTGTGAGACAGTGTGAGTATAGATTGTGTAGGCGGTGAAAGGTAGTTTTGTTCGACATTTCTGGCTCATCTAACAATCAGACTTCATTTCAGTGTAAATTGTTTGCGTTGCGAGTTGCCAGTATTTGCCTTCCTTTCCCATTATTTATGCCAAGAGCATGCTAGAAACCCAACAATACATAATTTTAACAGTGATAATATTTATGCATGGTCTACACATAACATAGACTGTTTTTCACTCAAGTTGTATATATTTGAGTGTATACTTTGAGCGTTGTTGAGTGGCTGCCCTTAAATGAATACAAGCAAGCAAGTAGAAATAGGAATCCGTTATCTATATGATTCATGACAAGGCTTTCCACAATCCCAACGGAACAAAATGACGATGAGACGATGACTATGTCGACAACAACGAAAACTTTCTTTCCTTAAAATTTCCTCAGGAAACTATCTATAGGCTAAGCGTATTCCACCATGCACCACAAATGTAATTTATATGTAATTCACTTTCGTATGCATTTGTTTAGGTACACATTGTGACATTAGACTCTAGTGATTAAAGTTTAGACCCTACTTAATGTGTACATAGTCATGGCCATCTCTAATATCTGGCCTGTGCAGACGAATAAAAAAACGCTCACATTCCACTGCAAGGCATTTCCGCTAGAAATCGCTACGTACCCGAGCGTTTTGTCGCGCGAGACTTGGGATTTCAAATCCGAATGGAGA
>JAIUND010004629.1:0-11382 GCA_034699125.1 Gisinianus flammeolus | reverse complement strand
CAAACGTTGATCAGCATGTAGTTCGGAGTATGTTTGGCTATTTTGCGAAACACTTTGAATCACTTTGATGTTTGACCTTTAATTTCGGTTTTTCGGGTATAAGAGGTCAATTTATAATTTCTAGAGAACTGACCCCGTTGTAACTATTGTTCAGCTAGTCATTCCACGTCGAATGAGCCTAATATAGACGAAATCGGCCAAACTTTAATTTTGGTTTTGCGGGTATAAGAGGTCAAACGGTTAAAAGTACAATGTTGGTCCTTTTATGAAAAATGATCAGCATAAAATTCCTGAAAGTTTGGTAGGTTACACAATGCTGTAGGACCAACTTGATTTTGTGACCTTTCGTGACCTGTAGAGGTCACCAGAAGCAATCCCCAGAAAAGTGGTAACAGAAATGTTGTTCCCCTACCTCTAGACTACCTCCCTACCAATTTTGAGCCACATCCCATAGAAAGCCAATTTCCCATATAAAGCGTGCGATGTCCTATCTACTTTATCCTATCTCTCTTTTTATCAGACACGAGCAATATTTATTTTATTCGTACGAAAAAAAAGGCATTTTTATGTACTTTTCAGAGCGAATGTTCAATACGTTTGCAAAGTGCAGTATGCAAAAATTCCCCAATTATTTTTGCCAAGGACAAATGAAATCTCGTTTTCTATATAACAAAGCCATTTGAAAGATACAAAATCCCATAATAAAACCCAAGCCGAAAATGAATGGGAAGGGAAAGGATTGGAGCTCAATCATTGGACTTTGAAGGAGACTTAAAAAATAAAAAATCCCTGATACACAGTGTCCAAACCAGAGAGCGGAGTATAACAAAAAAATAAATAACTAGTCTCAGGCATTCATAGTTTAATTGCATTAAATGATTAAATACTTGATCCCGTCTACTGAATTTGAACCAACATTTAGATTCCCCATGGGCAGTCAACCCAAAATTCAGATTTATTGAACATTTTTGATTCATACGAAAAACCTGAACTTCAGTGTTATGTATTTGGATATTGTGAAATCTATTTTCAGATTCGAATTCCCCGTAATTGTTTACCCCAGAAACGAACAAAGTTAAAGATGATTAAAATACACGGGTAAAATCCGAAATTCAGAGGTTTGTTTTCGGATTTAACGTATTCTGATTCCGGAATCGAATTCCCCATCATTTGTTTACCCCGGGATCCAAAGAATTTGGATATTACTCGAAATCCCGGTTAAAACACCGAATTCGGGGTTACACATTCGGATTTCTTGGAGTTTGACTTCAAATTCAGATTCCTCGTGATTTTGTACCCCGGAATTGTTAAAGAACGAAAAATACTGGGAAAACAGGTCAAAAACGAGGATAAAACCGAAACGGGTTTTCCGATTGTTCCCATCTCCGAACTCACTCTGCCTATCACCAGTACAATGTCAATACAAAAGACCCGAAGTCAAAATCTTAAATGGTTTGAGAGTTATGCATCGTCGGACAGACGGACGGACGGACGGACCATTTCATTAGTGGAGCTCGGAAACTCCGCTTCCTAAAAAACTGACACTTCTCGCACTTACTTTCAACCTTGACATTTTTGTCCGCCTAAAACTAATTTGCAAATTACTTGAACTTGGATTTTTTTTACTATTTACTATCCGAAATTACGAATTGAAAGTATTAAAAGTCCGAAAATTATATATGTACACGGGAAGAGTCAAGCAAGGTAAAACAAATTGTAGATTTGTAGTAAAAACCCTTTTCCAAGTGATTTCCATTAATTGTACAAATAAAAAAAATCCTCTTGTTATTCAGGCAACTGCATGTAGAGATATCAAAAAGATGGGAATGAAGCTGCTACGGAAAAATTCTTACTCCTATTTAGAAATCTGAATAATCGGATAGGTTTTAGCAATAGCGAGGAGGAAAAAAAGCTTGAAATGTTTTAGCAATTTGCATGTTCCAAGGTTAAGGATTCCGAAGCAGTAAATATCCTACAAAAAAAACATCCTCACACTACAAAACTACAGACTATAAGTCATAATAGAACAAGGAGAGAAGACTCGGAGAACCAGAACGAGAGTTTCCAGAGGGAGAGAGAGGGAGAATTGGGTATAAAAAGCAGCCAAATCATATTTTCACCTCGGAATTCTCATTTCGTCGATTTGATGATTTTTATTAGGATTCATAGGAACTTATCCCAGTCCCAAATCCCCAATCCCCAATCCCCCAAAAGCAAGAAAAGTAGCCCAAAATGAATTGGATCCACTACAATCCATAATAATATTTGGGAAGCATTTCAGTTGGGCTACAAAGGAAACACTTTGGAGAAATACACACACCGCTCCTTATACATATCAGTATCTACAGACTCGGGCAAAAGTTTGTTGTTGTACTCCACACAATATTTTTTGAATACTCCATTGTACAAACACACATATATACATACATACAAACAGTGGGAAAGAAAGAAACTTTGCTCCTGGAATTACAAAAATTGAGAAGAGAGAAAGAGAGAGAAAGTGTGATGAAGAGAGGCGGAAAGTAAAATGAGCAAACTGATTTTAGTGCTCTGACCTTCTCAGCTACTCTTTTAATGTTCTTTTATATTCAAACTTTCATATGCTTTGTAAAAGATTGGACGAGGATATATATACATGGCCAAAGTCTACGGGGGGATGAGTAGAGTATTTTTTTTTCTTTTTTTTTTGGGAAGGGAAAGGAAAGGAAACGTAGGAAGGCGGCAGCGGAATCTACTTTTACGTTTTGCTTTTACCTCCTCTCTCTATTTTTAGGTACTTTTTTTTAGTGACTGCAACAAACCCACCCAATTTGGTTTAGTTTAGTCCACAGACTTGTAGCCAAAAGAAAAAAACCTCCAAAAAGAAGAAGTGTAGACAGTAGTGAGTAGACTGGGGAAGAGATGCAATGCCAATGCCAAAATAACTGTAGCTCGAACTCAACACCATGTACAGTCTTCTGCATATCCGTATATGAACTCAATTTTCTCAATTTGGCTGGAAATCCATTAGGATGAACGCCGTCCCTAAACCGTCGACGACTAAACTCAATTCATTTGGGTGTACGTGTACACGGAGTGAGTGAACGGGCCCGATTTATATTTATATTTACCTTACACCCATTTGTACACTCCCATTCACCTATATGGACTGCCTTAAATCATCGTAGTAGCCTTTTGAATTTATTTATACATATACGATACATACACGTTTTGTCTCCATGAGTATTCTGAGTTTCTTTTTTCCCCCCATTTTCTTGATCCTCCTCAATGACATGATTTGATTCAGTTTTCCCATAATCGCTCTCTCGTTAGCTTGTCAGTTTGTCAGTTTCGTTGACATGAGGATGGGATAATTGGGGGGGATGTCAAATTAAAACAGAGTATTTAAACACTCAACACACTAGTTAGTCAAACAACTTTCAACTTGCAATTCTAACAGGACTTTCCTTTAAAAACTTAAAATCATTTAAGTTTTTCTCCACTTAATAAGAGCGTTCCACTCATTTTCATATCTCTTTTTCGTGCTTTCTGTGCTTTCTCTTTAGCTTCCAATTCGACGAATACGAGTATTCCTGGTTAGAGCTTTGGTTTCTAATTTTGTAATGCTAATGCTCTTACTATATTGACTTTCCTTCCTTCCGTCCTTCCTTCCTTCCTAGAAATATTTGTATAAGCGTTCCCCGATCGCGATTTGGAATTCACTTCCTACCCATTCCTAATTACACACTCGAAATGTTTACATTGAACTATCAAATTTGAATTCTTTAATGGAGCTAATTGAATGTATTAACATTGGTGAGGAGATGATGAAATCAGAATGAGGATCCCATACCTAAAATTCAGAAGATTTGAGGGGGGAAAATGAGCTTGACTTGAACTTTACAGATACATACATATACCTATTCATAATGGGATTACAATCTATTTATCTCCATCTTGTTCTCATTTTCAAAATCCGTATTCAAATCCAAACCGAGGCTGAGGATCCTTCTGACTGGGTCTCCCCATAGAAAATGGAAACCAAGTCAAATTTAATGTTGTCTCCCACATGCTCATGTGCATAATGTTATACGGAAGTACATATTGATGTATAGGTATAGATAGACTTTGGGATGTGGATATTCTGGATATATGTACAGATATGTGTGTGTGCATTTACGCGGCTGTCTGGATGGGAAGTGTCTAAATCTAAAGTTTTATCTGGCAGTCATATCATATCTTTGGATGTGGAACAAATAATAAATGTAGAACGGAATTGGCTTTCTGAACACAGACATATCGTGTATACTGATGGAAGGAGACATATATGTACCTATATAAATATATATCTCTGATGGGTTTGGTCATGTAGTGTTGGAGTTAGTATTCTTGAAATGACTTGAGTCGAATGCTCTCTCGCTCTTTCTCTCTCTCTCTTGTGTTACATCAACTACAGCTTTTATAGCTGTAATAATCCATTTATTTCGATTCCCATAGAAATCAATGTTCCTCATCATCGCGGCTATATTACTCTTCTTATTACTTTGTCTTCTTCCACTCTTCATTCCCCTTATCTTTCTTTCCCTCTCTCTCTCTTTATCTTCATCTAAAACAAACAGAAAACAGATTTTCCCCCCCAATGTTTTGGGTTTTATTTCCGAAACATGTTTCTTAGGGGTCTTATTTTTTGAATTTGGAAAAACTCGTAATTTCCAAATTGTTATGTCATACAACAAATATTGTAGAACATAACCGATTGAACTATCGAACCGATTTCACCCTTCTTTGTTTTCCACACCCATTGAATTTGTTTCATCAGTAGTTTCTGGACATTGGCAATGGTTTGTATCAAATTGACTTGTGTATAAACTGATAGTTCAAGTTTGACTTGAACTATTGTACTTTTCAATTTTCAATTTTCACATTCATTTTCAAAGGAACCCTTTCCTCGTTCCCAGTCGGAGAGATTTGAATGGGAATAAAAAAATTTCAATAAGATCCTGACTGGACTCTAGACTAAAATTTGTCGGCTGTCTCCATGTGTTTCATTTTCATTGGAGAGACTCGGTGTGAATATGTGAAGATTGCATAAATTTTTTTTTATAAATTATACGGGGAATTATGTATATATCGTAGGAGTCGTCCACGTGTGCCAGCTGAAAAGGAAGGAAGTGTCTGTGGGTGTAAGTGTAGGCGTTTATACATTTATTATATATGTATAAGAGGGGAGGAGAAGGTACGTGAACGTGAACTGTTGGAGAAATATAAAAAAGAAAGAAAGGAAAGAGAAAAGAAAAAAAGAGGGAGACCATGTGAAAAATGTCAGAATGCAGATTTCATCATGTATATCATCCATGGACTTGCATACATCTACTTATTACATCATTTAAGAGAAAATAAGACGGACGAGCAAGCATGCACTCAATTTTAATATCAAGTACCTATACGCTCGCATAACCTCTCTCTCTCTCTCTCTCGAGGAAAAACTCCATGCAAGGCAAGTACATATCGTACTCTGTATATGCTCATAAAAGGTTAACACAAATTCTACTTTCTCCCCCTGTCTACATTGTACTGACATGAAAATGGAAGGGAAAGTATCGTACGGATATTTAACATGAAGCTGACTTGATATGTACTCAGTGCTCCCCGTCTCCCCTTCTTTTCATTCATTGTACAGATAAAAATATGTAGGGAAACATGACGAAGAATCCTATCGTATGAAAAAATCTGTTTATATGTAAAGAATAGAGATAAAGGGGGTATTTTTGTATAGTGCATGTGTGATTCCATTCGTTTTCCTCCTAATCCTATCCATCTATTCCTAGTATTTTTGTGATGAAATTAATAGGGCAGTCATATATACGCTCCTGGTTGTCATATAGACTATAGTTTATTGTCGTGTGGAGCTTGAGTACATTTGTCTAGATTCTCATATAGAGACTTTACTCGTTTCTCTGTCTGTCTCCGTCTCTATATCAGTAGAACTCGATACGCTGTATGTGTGTGTGTGACTGTGTAAAGGATGGGTCTTTATGCAAATGCAGTTGAAAATGAGAAGCGCTCAACGACCCGTTCTGTCTCCTCACATGCATCCTTTCCTTGTCTCCATACGAATTTTTTCCGGTTTCCTATTCACATTACTTTCCCATTCCACGTTTTTCTATCCGTGAAAAGATCTTCACTTCCTTTCTTTCTCTTTCTCTCTCTTTCTCTCTCCCTTAAATATTCCTCATATTCTCATTCTCTCATATTCTTACTTTGTACATGTTACTTGATAGCCCTGGTTTTCCTTCACTTTCTCTTATTCCTCCTTTCCAGCGATATCATTTCACTGAAAGATTGTTCAAGTTCCCATTTGAAACCAAAATCCAATTCTCAAGCAATGTAAATTAAATCTACGTCCAGTCTACTTCATTACATTTGCATTATTATTCCCCCCACCCCCACCAAAAAAAGAAATCCCATATTTATATTCCCAACTTTCTCTTTCCTCTTGCCAAAATTTCCAAGGAGCTTTATTATTTATTTCATTTCCTTCCATGCATTTTCCTCTGTACAGGATGTAAATATAGGTGCTTTAATTTCTCATTTTTAAAATCACTGTTGAGTCTGCTGTTGAGTTTATGTTCAGACGTGGAAAGCACTTTTCGGGTAGATGAAAACAGCTCGGGCTTCGATATGGATTTGAAATTTTTTGTCGATTTAAATGTACAAAAATATTTGTATTTCATGTGATGAGTAATGCGTTGACGATTCAGTTCATGAGTTTTGCGTCATTCATTTGTATATTTTGGGGTTTTTGTGGATGGTTGAGTGAGTGACTGACTGCTCGATGGTTTGATATTAAACATATGGTTTGGTGTATTAGTAAATTAGAAATGGAAAAGACATTTCGATAAATATACATGTATCGTACATGTAGAGACAAGTGACTGGATGGGCAGAGTAAAGTTAAAATTTTCTTCAAAGCCTTTCGCCCTTTTCTCTCAATTTTTCCTGTACGTTTTGTAAAACCACTTACAAGAATTAGTAATTGATTTATTTTATAGCTTTCCCCCCCTCTCTACACACACACACACACACAACTTGGGTTTGGACTTTTGGGTTGGGTGCACACACACATTGATTCACACACACAGACACACACAGTTATATTTTATGCATAGAAATTCCTTACACCAAATCCATTCCACATTCTGAGCCTTTCACCGACCCAATAGTCAAAAGTTTCCAGTCAAATTCAAATGTGAGTGCGGGTCATAAATTACTACACACACTCAAAATCAATTCTTTGCAAGTCCTCAACTATGTGAGTAAATTCCAATATTCGCAAGTCATCAAAATTTCTACCGCATTTATTTACTCACAAAGAAAACACTCCCACAAAAAAAAAAAACTTTATTCATTTTGTATCATTCATTTGGGTTTTGGTGGAAACGTAAATATTGTTCGAATGATGTCATTATATACGATAAAAAAAAATTTGTTGATTGGTTTCTTTTGCCATGTTAATCGCTTTTTTGTGCTGATTTACTTTCCAAAGGATTGTTTTTTTTTCAAAGTGTAAAAGGAAAAGAGAAAACAGTAATTGTGTCAAAACTCAACTTTACTGTGCTTTGTGGTTGTGTTTAGCCATATGCAAGGGAAAATTGCAATCAAATAAATCTTGTCTATACTTGAAATTGACATACAAAACAAAGGAAAGGAAAAAATTGTTGACGTTTCTAGAGCACACATTTGAATAATTAGCTTGCAGTGTAATTGAAAATGACTTTCTTTTTACTTTTCTCGTTGGGTTGAGTGAAGAGTGGTGTGACCCTTGAAAGTGAGGAAATCCATTTATGTGTGCATGTAGATGAGAATAAATATAAATATTGTTGACTTAGGAAAGTCGGAGCACATTTGTATTGTGACTTTTACTTTTATTCCCCCCCCCCCGACTCCCTCCCTCCATTTTCACAGTGAAGAACAAAGGAAATGTTTTGAAAAAGGAAAAGGAAGAAAAGGGAAACGGGATACAAGAAATTGGAGAGAGTTTTGTTATGACAGTAATATAAGGCATAAAGTGTGCAAAATAGGCTAATGGACATAAAGGCTGAGAAACTAGATTATTTAAGGACATTTAGACAATGTATTTATGCTCTACCTCGAAACATCCAACTCGAGACTTTTCCTCATTCCCTTTCTCTTTCTCTTTTCCTCTCTCTCTCTCTTGCTACTTTGACCAACGTATAATGCCTACATATACAACATTGTATACTGTAACAGGATGAATGTGTTGCACGCATCGGGTAGAAAACAAAGACGAAGAGGAAAAAGAAAAAGAAAACGAAGAAAACAACAAGGAAAAACAGTCTTGTGGATTTTGGAAGTGAAGTGAGTTGGGTTCTCGTCGGGTTCTTAGAGTTTTGTCTTTGTTTGGAGGGGGAGGGAGGGAGGGAGGGAGGGAGGGAGGGAAGGAGGGGGGTTCACATATGAAATGAAGGTGTTGAAGGAAAGAAAGTCAAATGTAAGACGACGACGTGGGTAATGGTCCTTTGGAGTCTGACGGGCAAAGCTGAAACTGCACTTTAGCACGAATATATTGCCTTGTTTGTCTATGTGACACGCGATTTTTCAATTGTACATTGATTTTAAGTCGTCCGTCGCCAGGTCGCCGCGTTGTCAACATCAACATTCACTCGACTTTCTCTCTCTCTCTCTCTATTTTACACTGAAAATGTTTCATGCTTTGTGCGTATCCCATAAATCTTTAACTTATTCTCTTCATCTCGCTCTCTCTCTCTCTTTCTCTCTCTCTTACTCTCTCACAATTTCTACCTTTCCCCCCATTTTAAATTCCACAATTCACAACTCTCCAATTTCTTTTTTAAAAACGGAGAAAATTAGAAAATATTTAGAACGCAGAAAAATATCATATGCTGAAAAAAAAACTGTACAAATGGTGTGGGGCTCTCCTTTCCAATCATTTTAACCTAATTTTCTCCATGCAAAATTCAACAGAGCAATTTCCTACGAGAAAAGTCACACACTGCTCTATACACTAGAGACTGAAAAGGCACGAGAGTGGAAAATTGAGAAAATTCTTACGGAATTGGAATCCATACACAGAAAAAGAAAATCAACCGGGTATTAAAAAGTAGAATGAACGGAGGAAAAAATATATATATTTATAACAAGGGACAAGACAAGACAAGACAAGGGATTCCAAGTTACTCAAATATAGTACAGATATAAATTTTAAGGACATTTTAAATAAAATATAATGTTCCTAGTTCTGGGAGGAGACTCACACACGCATCTCAAGTATTATTTAGATCCAGATGAGAGAGAGAGAGAGAGAGAGAGAGAAATTTTCATCGGAGAAAGGAGAAACACAAGGTAATCACAGGAGAGATGGCCTACATCTTTCACTTCTATCTCTTCTTCCCCTCGTCCAAGTGTTGAGTTGAGTAGAGAAAATATCCGAATGAAAAAATACAAATACTCAAATCCCAACATCTACAATTCTACATTTTACATTTCACATTTCACATAGTGTATAAGGACACACAAACGAAATACGAAATATGCCAGTAGACAGATTCTGTGGAGGATGCTGTGTAAAGTAGAAGGACAACCAACTGGAAACTGGAAACTGGCTAACTGGATAACTGAGAGGGAAGGGAATATATGTATATTGTCACGTTTCCAGAGGTAGCCACCATTATGTCACAGCCAGAGAGAGAGAGAGAGCAATGGCAATGGGATCAAAGTATACCCGAAGGGCAAATATAGATATCTCACAGGCTATTTTCGTCTTGTCTCATAGATTTTTATTATGTCTATATATTTTGCAGGTGGTGGTGGTGCTTCAGATATCAGTGGGAAATTGAGCCTAGACAATTCTGACGCATTTGTCTCTCGTACAAGACAAATATATGTACGTGTCCTGTTATTGGCATCGTCATTTTACACGTTTACACACATTTTGAATTTTCATAGTGTCCCAAAAATCCTTTACGCAAATTTCAAAGATTTGGATCTGTATAGTTTGTAGCTCTATCGTGGATACATTGTATAGAATTTAAAGATATACGGAATAAGTATACCATAGAATGTTTGAATTTTTTGTTACCGTTTCACAAAGTCTAAATTTTGAGTGCCGAATTGCTGGTAAATTCAATTCGATTTGAAATGTGCGATTTACAATGGTAGTCATACCTACAATTGAGCACAGACTTGAGCTTAAAACAATTCAAATGGACAATCTGTATGAAGGAGATGAAGAGAAACGGGGAAAGAGAAATTCCCACAGTCGTCTCCGACTGTGAATTATAAATTGTAGACAGTTTGATATGATAGTTTTCATTGCGATTTTTGGAGGCAAATGTAGATTTTGTTGTACCTACATGTGTGTTCATGTTCAAGTTGATTTTGGTTACGAGTTTACGAGAGCGAGAGGAGGAAGGAGAAGAAGAAGGAGGATGAGCGACGCGAAGCGAAACGAATAAACGTATAAATGAAGGAACGTTTCCCCGAGTGTAATTTGCAATATGGGAGCAAAACATGGAGAACCATAACCTAATCAAGTTTCAATTCCATTTTATTCCATCAAATTTCGATCCCAACTCCCCGTTTGAGTTTCCTCACTCCGAGTCCTCCAAGAGAACGAAGAGCTTCAAGCTGTGAGAAGTGAGAGCGCAATACATTTTAGCATAGTCGAGGTCCAGGTCTCTCTCCACAACACTACACAACACAACACAGCATACAAGAAACAAGAAGGAACACGGTGACAAGTACGATATAGAGAGGAAATGAACTTTTATATCTCTATATAATAATTCTCCCTCTCTTTCTCTCACTCCCTCTCACTCTCTCTCTCTCTCTTTAGCTCTTTCTCTCTTTCCCCGCATGGTCGATTTTACTTGTCTTTGTACTAGGTCCGGGAGAGAGTTAAAGTGAACATTCAACATTCAATGTGTGTCGTTTTCCTTGTCGTTCATATTCCATGTTCCACATGTTTTATAGACTCCCTTGATGAAAATATACAATTTTTTTCAAGTAGATCAACACACTCCCACACGCTACTCAATGAACAAATTCTTGCTCAACCTTCCCCATCGCCACAGCAGTTTCACGTTCAAGTCACCAGATAAATGAATGCTACCAACGCCATGATGAATGTTGATAAGGCATGATCCAGAAAATGGGAGAAAGGGGAAAGGGAAATTGTAGGTGGGACGAAATGAAAGAGTCTCAAGAGTCCAAGTAAAAAATAAGCCATGTTTTTTTTTTGGTATAGCATGGGAAATTTTCATATCCCAACTTTTTTTTTGCGTTCGTGCGGTGGGGGGGGGGGGGGGGGGGGGGGGGGGGGGGGGGGGGGGGGGGGGGGGGGGGGGGGGGGGGGGGGGGGCG
>JAIUND010004628.1:0-11383 GCA_034699125.1 Gisinianus flammeolus | reverse complement strand
GTATACAGTCCCTGGGACTCTATTGTATAGGGGACTCTATAAAATAGAGGGAGTCTATTCTAGTTTATACGGTATTTGATCTCGTGAATTGATTGTTGGTGTGCGACTGCATCTAGAGTATAAAGTCCAGATGCAAAGAATTGGGCTCTTTTCAAAAGTGAAAATACTGAGTTGCTTGATTTTGCATACTTACGATACGTGTTTCTTTATTGTAATTTAAATAAAGATTGATTGGAGAAAGTCAGCGTTCAAAGAATAAATTAAACAGTTGTTTTCAGTACATTTATTAAGAACTGATAATTGTTTCAAAACTAAGCACTCAAATAAAACTAATGTAAAAATCTCAGTTTCAGTACTTTAAATTATATAGTGTACTTAATATGACAGTGAAATGAAATTCAAAAGATTGGTTAAATACTCGGCATGTACAAATTAACTCAAGCACATATTGTATGCGGATTTCTGAATACACTAAGAAAACGAGAGATCTCAAGATCACATCTGCCATCCATCCTCTAATTGAGACTCGTCAAATGAAATGGGGGGGAATGTTGAAAGGAATTGGGAAGTTTGAAGATGCTCTTCTACTACTTTTATTACCTACCAAATATTATAAAACCATGCATTAAAATTTCTAATAAATATATTGCATAATATATATTAATATAATATTAAAAGGTTGTTGTAAATCTTACATCAATTGCTTCCTTTAATATCATTTTTTTTTCCTTTCTTTGATTTTCCTTGAATCGGCTTCGGTGATTGCCATAGTAGAAAGGTATGTATGATGGGAATATGTCAACCAAAAAGTCCATGTGTTCGTATGTCTTTCCGGCCACCGCAATGTCCAGTTTCTGTTTTAATATAAATACAACAACAACGAATATCAGGGATTTATCATATATTATACCAAAAGAAGAATGTGCGAACACACTTGACGAGAGCACTTACGCAAATGGTTTTACTTTGACGTTTCTCAGATTCCAGCCAAGCAAGAGATGTGAGTTCACGAATAAATAATTCCGCCATAAATGACATGCTGTAAAAAAAGATATGATTAAACAACAATTTCATTAAGTTTCTATTGTATATAGGCACGATTAACCATGCCTGCAAAAACAGACGGGTACTAAGTAATGTGGTAAGCCAAGCATGTTGAATAGAAATAGTAGCAGAAATGTTTAAACATTACTATTAGACAAGAGGGGAAAATGTTTGATTTTTGATTTTTTCCCCGTAGTTAACGATTTTTCTTAACTGTTACAGCATTTGCATTAATAGTTTTTGACTCAACCCTTTAATGTCTTTTCAAAATGTTCAAAGGACATCGCAGGCATTATATGGGAAATTGGGTTCCTGAGGGATTTGGCTGAAAATTGGCATGGACGTAGTCTAAGGGTACAGGAACAACATTTTCATTACCACTTTTCTCGGGATTGCTCCTGGTGACCGCTACAGGTCACCAAAGGTCAAGTTTTCAACTTTGTCCTACAGAGTTGTGCGACCTACCAAAATTTCGGAAATTTTATGCTGAACATTTTGTCTGAAGTGGCCAACTTCGTGATTCAAAACTAATTTGTTATATCGCGTTGACGCGTGTTCAAGAGGCCTTAACCAATGTTTCCCCTGAAACAGAAAGCCTTGACTTTTATCCTCGTAAAAAACAGAAAGCATCAACTAATTTTATTTAGTCTGAGACAAATTTTAACTGGGAAATGTTTCTCAATCACATTCCCGTGATATAGCTTGGACTTTAAATTAAATTTTAAGCATTTATTGTGTTTTGTTTATTATCTCATTGTTTTTTTAGATTGGAATTGAGTATTATTCAAGAAATTACAGTTCAACAAAAATCAGTCTTAAAAAATGTTTTTATACACACTGGCAATAGGGAGGAAATAGTGTGAAACTGGGTAAAACATTCAAAAACTGGAGTCTCAACAATTCGTTTACCTGCTGTTTTGAGATTACGTCCTAGTGTGGAGTATTTAAATTCGTTCTTACATCTATCCCTAATCTTCCTTTTCATTTTTGTCAAAAAGCTTCATCAAAGTTGTACTTAGAACCATTAATCACAACAAAAATCCAAGTTTATAATATAAGTTGCACAATGTACAATTGGCCAAGTTGAGACCTAAATTATTTATCTAAAGGCCCCTTTGGGATAGTATAGAGTATAGATATTTTTGGCCCACTTGAAAAAATATAGAACATTGCTCCTCAACGGGATTAATACTGTAGAATAATGGATTTGTCTTCTGCGTTTATGCCAAAGGAATTGTGGGAGCAAAGGTGTTCCATGTTTTAAATGGTTTGGCTCAAGGAGAATATTGAATCAAAATCAAGGATGGGCAAAAGGCATAATAGGCCTTGTGAAATAATTCAATGCCTTTTTTTATTCAAATGCCTTTTCGATGCCTTTTTTTTTATTCGAGATTGCCTTTAAGGCAATTTTATTTTTTCAATCGAAAATTGATAAATACGAATTAAAATATATCCGCACCATTGACTTTGATCCTTCCGGGTTTCCGGGATAAAAAAATACGAGGAATCCGAATCCGACTTCGGAATTTGAAAAATCCGAATTCTAACTCTCCGATTTCGGGAATTTCGGGGTTTTCTTACTCTTATACCAATAAATTCGTTGTTTTTTGGTTTCCGGGGTAAAAAAGCACGAGGAATCCGAATCTGAAATCAGAATTTGAAAAATCCGAATTCTGACTCTCCGAATTCGGAAATTTCGGGGTTTTCATCATCTTTTATCATTTCATTCGTTCTTTTGGGGGTTCTGGGGTAAAAACATATGGCGAATTTGAATCTGAAAAATCCGAATTATAAAATCCGAATTCGGAAATTTCGGGGTTTTCTTCATCTTGTACAATTTCATTCATTGTTTTTTTGCTTCCGGGGTCATAGCTGAAAGCAGGACTGCCAGGATCCTGCTAAATTTGAGGCCAATCCTGCTGAATCCTGCCGTTTTTGGAATCCAAATTGATTTAGCATGGATTGGACGAGTCAATTTTGATTTTCTTGTTTACTATACCGTCAACAGTAAATCCGTACTGATTTCAGAATCAGCATTGATTTACCACTGAAGGGCTTCATTCTAAGGGGGCCCTCAAACTTTTGTCTATACCCTTCATACAAAATCAAAATTGATTAAGGGCCCCAGGTCAATCAATTTTGATGACGCCTCTGAAAAAGTCTCTTAACTAAATCAAAAGTGTTCCAACTAAGATTAATTGTGATTTCTTTTTTTTCATGCTAAATCAATTTCAATTACCAAAACGGCAGGACACGCCAGGATTTGAATATTTTTTACCCTGATCAGGGTTGTCATGTTTTCAGCTATGATTTGCAGCTGTAATTGCACACAGAAAAAAGTTGCACTCTTGTCTGTGTGATTGTGGCTCATCTTAGTCGGATTCTGCAAGTTTCCAGTTAAATGCGCGTTTCATTACTAAAAAGCAATTCGTTGCATTCCTAACGCGTCAATTTAGTTTATTCGGTTGTTTGAGCTGCTTTTTTTAAATTTTGCATATGAAATGCGTGCAAAACTGAATGTTCAATCTCACCCGCAATCCTAATTTTGAACAGATTTTCCCATAATTCAACCGTAAAATCGTTGTCCAATAAAAAAATTCGAGGACCGATTCTACATTTTAAGGATGGTTCAACTCTGTTGCATGTGAATATCAAAAGATTTAAAATATATGAACATGAGTTCCCATGCAAAAGTTTTCAGCCTGAAAATCCCTGTACACGGAGTGGCAAAAGCAGGGAGCGGATCGTAACAAAAAACTGAAGGCATGGCCGAGAAAGTTCAGGCATGACCGGGGACTTTCCCTACATTGTTTGAAATCCGGGGTATAACGCCGAATTCGGGGTCTGGAATTCGGATTTATCTGATTTTGACATCGGATTTGGATTTCTCATGATTTCTTACCCCAGAATTCTTAGAAGCAAAAAACATTTTGAAAGCAGGTCAAAAGCCCCGAAATTCAGCAATTCGCAGAGTTACAAATCGGATTTTTCAAATTGTAAAGTCGGATTCAGATTCGCCATATGTTTTTACCCCAGAACCCGGAAAAGAACGAATGAAATGATAAAAGATGAAAAAAACCCCGAAATTTTCGAATTCGGATTTTTCAAATTCTGAATTTGGATTCGAATTCCTCATATTTTTTTACCCCGGAAACCAAAAAACAATAAATGAAATGACAAAAGATGGAGAAAACCCCGAAATTCCCGAATTCGGATTTTACTATTCGGATTTGTCAAATTCTGATTGCAGATTCGGATTCCTCGTGGTTTTTTACCCCATAAATAAAAATACAACGAATTAAATCGCACGAGATGGAGAAAACCCCGAAATTCCCGAATTCGGGGAGTTAGAATTCGAATTTTTCAAATTCCGAAGTCGGATTCGGATTCCTCGTATTTTTTACCCCGGAAACCCGGAAGGATCAAAGTCAATGGTGCGGATATATTTAAATTCGTATTTATCGATTTATCAATGAGAAAAAAAATTGCCTTTAAGGCAATATTTGCCTTTTATTTTAAAAAAGGCATTCGAATAAAAAAAAGGCATTGAATTATTCCACAAGGCCTTTTATGCCTTTTGCCCATCCTTGATCAGAATGTACCATTTTAAAAAGATCTTATGCTATCAAAAACGTATGAATTTTCATATTTTTAATGCGGGTTGTTGAGTGAAAGTAGGACCAAAAATCATGTTTTTCAAATATACTAATCAAAACTATTCATTTTTTAAACGTTTGAGAGTTCACAACTGTTTGGACAAAGTTTGCAAGATTATGGAGTTTCGCTTATGGGATTGCGTAAAAGTTTTGCGATTAGTAAGTGGATTGGTGAAACCGTTAGGCGCTGTCTATTAATGGAATCGACAAAAAAAATCCATATTTTAGACCTTCCTCTGGTCACACTCAGTCACAAATCCAGAAAACCCATCATTCCGAATATGGGTGGCAAAAAGGGCGTGTTTTGGAATTTTTTGAAAGCAACCCGAACAAATTTTGGGATGATTCCAACGGATTCGAGCATGAAAATGATGGTCTTTACGGACCAGAACAAATTCGGAGTTTTTGAATCGGAAATCCGAATTTTCAGAGTGTCAACCGGAACTGACAACTTCGGATTTTTGACTTGAATTGTTTGTGAAACTCCAAGTTTTATCATTTGCCTGGACGTGTCCTTTTGAATTTCTTGAAAATTTGGCCAGAATCACCCGTAGGAGAAAAAACCGGAAGTCGAAACAGGGATTTCGAGTTTTTCATTTTTATCTCGAATTGCCATTTGGTTTTTGTCGGTGTGAACGAACCCAACGGAATTTTAAAATGGTCTTAACCTGGAAATGATAAGGCTTGGTGGTTTCGACCCATTCGAGAGCCTAAACACCAAAAACCCGATTTTTCGGTTTCAAGTTTGGCGTCGCAACCGAAAATCCCAATTTCGGAGTTTTGGCTCCGGGCTTCTTGCAAGCCTGCAAGATGCAACATTTTGATGATATTTCCGTTGCAATTTATCAAAAACTCTATCGGGTTCTCGCTTAAGAGAAAAAACCGCAAGACGAGTCATGCATTTTTTATTTTTCATCTGGACTTGACATTTGGTTTTCCTCGGTGTGGGCATACAATTTTTGAATGGTCTCAATGGAATTCAACTTGAAAATGATTTGACTTTGTGGTTTAAAATCAGCCCGGAACCTCTGCCCAAAATTTGGATTTTCAGTTGCGACGCCGCCAGAGTTAAAACAGAAAAATCGGATTTCCGTGGTTTTGACTTTGGACTGTTTTCAAACCACAAAGCCCCATCACTTCCAGGCTGGATTCCATTGAGACCACTCAAAAATTGTACCGCGTTCACCCGCGCTTGCAAAAATCAAACTTGAATTTGAGAAAAAGATGCAAAACTTGAAATCCGTGACGTGACTGGTGGTATTCTTTTTGTACGGGCGATCCCCACGGAATTTTCCACCATTTCCAACGCCAATGTTCACAACAATGATGCGTCTTGCTGACTTGCAAGACGCCCGGAGTCAAAACCCCGAAATTCAAATTTTTGGTTGCGACGCCGAAGAAAAATCGGATTTTTCGGGGCAATGACTTCACACTGCGTTCAAACCACCAAGGCATATCATTTTCCGGTTCCATTTTGTTGAGATCATTTTAAAATTCTTTCAGGATTGCCCACACCACCAAAAACCAAATGTCAATTCGAGATGAAATTTCAAAACTCGTAATCATTGACTTGCCTTGTGGGTTTTTCTCCTACTTGCGATCTGGATGGAAATTTTCAAGAAATTCCAATGCATGGAAATGATAAAATTAGGAGTTTCAAAAACAAATTAAATCCAAAATCCAAAATTTTTCACTTCCAGTTGACACTCCAAAAATTCGGATTTCCAGTTCAAAAACTCGGAATTTCTTCTGATCCGTGAAGAACCATCATTTTCATGCTCGAATCCATTGGAATCATCCCAAAATTCGTACGGGTTCGTCTGTATAGCGAGAAAAACAAATCATCAAGTCGAGATTTTACGGTTTGGTAAAAGAAATTCAAATCACACCCACTTTCTCGCCCTCTTTGCGGACAGATGGGGTCAGTTCATTACATTGAAATGTAATAAGTCGTGCAGAGAATCGCACGTTGTGTGGATTTAGTTTTATTTTGTCATCGTGAGGTCATTGCTAATGTCTTTTGATGCCCAAACGCAAAACGATGAAATATCTCCTTGTGCACGGAGTTCCAAACCAGGGAGCGGAGCATAACAAATAAATAACTAGTCTCAGGCCTGCATTGTTTAACTGTATTAAATACTTGAGAAGGGAAACCGTTTTTTATTTTGAATCAACATTTAGATTCCCACAAGCAGTTAAGGCGCTGTCTCCATCAATGGATTCTACAAAAAAATCGACTTTTTAATACCCCCTCCCTTCGGTCACAAATCCAGAGACGTCCCCTGCTCTGGCGTGGATTCCATTCATGGACAGCAGCTAACCCAAAATTCAAATTTATTGAACTTTTGTGATTAATCTGAAAACCCCGAAGTTCAGGGTTATGTATTTGGATATTGTCAAACCTAGTTTCAGATTCGGATTCCCCGTATTTTTTACTCGAGAAGCTAACAAAATTGAACATTATTGAAAAAAAACTACGTAAAATCCGAAATTCAGAGGGGTTTGTTTTCGGATTTACGTATTCTGATTCCAGAATCGAATTCCCCATGTCTTTTACCTCGCGGGGTTCCAACGAATTTGGATATTGTTCAAAATCCCGGATAAAATATCGAATTCGTGGTAACGTATTTGGATTTCTCGGAGTTGGACTTTGAATTCGGATTCCTTTTAATTTTTTACCCCGGAATTTAATCGCTATAGAACGAAAAATATTGGGAAAACAGTTCAAAACCCGGATAAAACTGAAACGGGTTTTCCTATTATGCCCATCTCCGAATTCATCCGAATTACAGGTAATACAATGCCGTTAAAAAAGACCCGGAGTCAAAATCTCAATCAGCGCGCGAGTTATCGTCAAACAGGCGGAGGAACAAATGCCATTTCATTACACGGACGATGTATAACGGACTGTCTTTAGGAAGCTGTCAGCCAGAGTGAATATTTTGGTCATCCCATCCTAACTATATGTGCCCGTCTGTTTTGGCAGGTATGTGCGACGATCAACTTGTAAGACAATTATATGAATACATATATAATTAACTATTATACCCAGCTGTAGCTTCTGTTGTGATTGGACCCACACTGTCATCTAATTTCATGATTGTCTTCATCCGCATCAAAGGAAAATAAGTTCGTACTTTGTTGTTCTGTGAGGAAAGCAAAATTTACAGTATTTTAAAGTATTTTTAATGGGAATGGGAATTCTACCATACTAAATATTTTTGACAAGATTCATACAGATTTTTAAATAAATAAAAATAACCTTCTTCAACATAATGTCAACAGTGACATCATTCCAAATCGTTTTCAATATCCGTAGTTTTTCATCGGATTGTTCCAATAGTTTTTCTTCAATTTTACCAGTACTGTCCACTGGCGTATAGTACTTATTTTCATGAAATAAGTACATTGTTTACAAAATAATCCTAAATTTTACAAATTTCAAATTGTATCAAAGCACTAACTGTCAAGAAAACGAGACTAGATTATCAAAAAAATGATTTAATTCTTTTACCGAGATATTTAGTTGATTGATTGAATGAGCACGGAATCTTTAGATATATAAAACTCTTTTTCGCGAGTTCTTTTTAGTGTTAGTACGCAGAAGTGGAGAAAATGTGTCAAAATTTAAAAATAATCAGTATTTAGCAGTACTTTCAAAATTTACAATCATTTTTTATTTTTATTATTATGTTTTTTGATAGATTTGCAAAATACAACTTTTTTCAACTGGAGGGCATGTGGGAAAATTGCTGATATCAGGTATACAAGTTTTATTCACATTTTACATATAAAGTATATGCATAAATAACTTGAGGCAAAAGTGTGCGTCCACATATATATTATAAAATCTTTCATTTGCGTGTAAACCGTCAATAATATTTAAGAATGATTATAATTGTTATAATTTTATCATACGATTATAAAATAGATTCTATTTAATAATTAATAGAATGATTTGAAATGCAAAGATAAATTCTTATTTGGCTTTTCTTTTCTGCTCCTTCTTCGTTCCGTTATGTTGTGGCGAACAAGAACAAAAGTCCTTTAACAAACTGAACAATTTCATTTCCTCCTAGTTTTGAGTCACCGTAAACACGATCAACAAATGTAATAGGCACTTCTCCAATAGTATAATTAAATTCTCTTGCTTTGATAATCATTTCCATTTGAAAGACGTAACCTTTCGATACACAACTTGCGACAATTCTCTCCAGGGCTTCTTTCCGATATAATCTATAGATACAAAATCATATATATTTTTTTGAAAAAAAAAATTTCTAATTATAAATAATGATATATTTAAATACACAGGTGATGGGACATGAATATTGACAGTAGCTAACCTGAAACTTCCGGTTAAATCCGACACTCCGGGTCGAAGAAGAACTTGTGTCACAAAATTAGCACCACGTGAAATGAGCTTCCTACGAAAATTCCATCCAAATACAGCTCCTTCTCCAACATATCTGGTTCCCGTTACAATGTCATAATCATTTTTCTGTTGGAGTGCCACAAACTTTGGAATGAATTTCGGCTGTAAAGGAATACAAGTGTTTACATATACATCAAATAATAATATGATAACATCCATGATGAACTTGAATGATTATACGTAGCCTCAAATGCTCTATACATATATATATTTTTTACATGATGGGAAAGATCAGCATCCATAATAATCACAAAATTCCCTGTTGCATGTTTCAATCCATGAATGTAAGCTGTCCCAAGTCCAAGTTTAGATGCTCGTGGTCTCAAAAGCTACAAAATATAAAGTGTTAATTGTTAAGTTACTTTTTAAGAATCGATTTGTGTAAGTAAGATGATTAAATGGTATCACTACAATTAATATTTTATATTATCAAATATATTTATGTACAATTTTTGAGCTGCCGTATAATCTTTCAAGTTCTTTGGCCACATCTAATGTACCATCAGGGCTGCCATCGTCAATTATAATTATTTCAAAGTCCAAATTACTGCAAAAACAACAACAATTAAACAGATAATTAAGTTTTACAACGTGGAAAAGTTTAATTGTCAACTTGTACCGTACAAGTTGTACGTTTGAACGAATTGCACTTACCTTTCGTCCATGTACTTGACAATCAACCAAACTATAATTGGTAAATTCTCCCTTTCATTGTACGTCGGGAGTAAGATTGAATATTTATTTTTTCCCATTGTTTTAGAATGTCAATTTAATTTCCACGATTAATATTTTGACAATGTCAAATGTCAACGACAATATAAACATCTGCTTTGAGAATTTTATTTTAAGTCTTGTTGTCTGTTTTTTTTTTCTATGATTTTTATAGATTTAACGAGTGACCGGGATCAAAATTATTTTGTACGTGACGTGTTCAGAAATTGAAAGCGAAGTTCGAGATAAATAATAAATTAAAAAATTAAACTACCACATGTTCCGTGTTAATTGACAATTATTAGTATCATCATGGCTTCAACATACAACTTGAAAAACCCTATTGTAAAGGCTGTAATTCTAATTGGTGGTCCACAGAAAGGTAAGGAAATGAGGACGATTTAATTTTGACATATGAACAATAGCATACCATAATACCATGCAAACAATTCTCCTGGAAGCTCAATGTCATTATTTATTATTGACTCACTTTTGTCAGTTTTATTTTGTGTATATGCCCTGTATATAATGTATTAATCGCAATTTTTCTTGTACATAGGTACAAGATTTCGACCATTGTCTTTGGATGTGCCCAAGCCTTTATTTCCTGTAGCTGGAATCCCACTTGTTCAACATTTAATTGAATCATGTGTTCAAGTACCAACATTGAAAGAGATTTTGATTTTGGGAAATTTTTCAAATTCGGAAATTGCACCGTTCCTAGCAGAAATCAGTCCCCTATATGATCAAGCGAAGATTAGATACCTTCAAGAGTATACACAACTAGGAACAGCTGGAGGAATCTACCATTTTCGGGATCAAATCAAAGCAGGGAATCCTTCTTCATTCATATTAATCAATGGGGATGTGTGTGGTAACTTTCCCTTACAAGAAATGTTAGAGTTTCATTCAAAACCTCCCAAATGTTTAATAACCATACTAGCCACGGAAGCCACACGACAACAATCTATCAACTATGGATGTATTGTGGAGGATAAGGAGACGCATCAAGTCACTCATTACGTGGACAAGCCAGAAACTTTTGTTTCCACTCTTATAAGCTGTGGAGTTTATGTTTGCTCAATTGAAATCTTCCCCATTATTGCCAAGATATTTTCTCAACGGCAATCAAATTTCTATCCGTAAGTTGAGTTTTAAAAGTACATACATTAATTGTTGGTATATACTCACAACTTGTGATTATATATACCAATAATTAATTATTATTCTGTATCACATTTGTTTGAGTTTGAGTTTGTACCAATTATTCTTGTATTATGTGTGTTTATTTATAGAGGCGAAGGAGAAGGTAACGGCGAAAGCTGGGAATGTATAGCATTGGAGCAGGATATCATAATGCCATTAGCGGGGTCACAAGGAAACATTTATGGTAAAATAACACACTTTCTTCATGACGTACCTGTTCAAACTTTTTTAATCATCCAATCGGTGGCATATTTTGTACCTAGTCTAAATTGTCTATCCGTATTACTATTGCCAATTGCCATTCATGTAAGAAATTTATTTTAAAAAACAG
>JAIUND010004627.1:0-11397 GCA_034699125.1 Gisinianus flammeolus | reverse complement strand
GTCAAAGTTGAGTAGGTCTCATTAGCTAAAAAACTTTGGCCATGGAGCAGAAGAGGAAGGCGTCCCCGTCGCCTGCTTTGGTAGGTCGCACAACTCTGTAGGACAAAGTTGAAAACTTGACCTTTGGTGACCTGTAGCGGTCACCCGGAGCAATCCCGAGAAAAGTGGTAATGAAAGTGTTGTTCCTGTACCCTTAGACTACGCCCACGCCAATTTTCAGCCAAATCCCTCAGTCCCAATTTCCCATATAATGCCTGCGATGTCCTTTCAAATTTTCACATACGTCTTAAGAGTCTTGCGAGTCGTCACATATGTAGCATTTAAGCATTAAATCATTTCATTAAAATGCATTATATTTTGCTTTAAATCCAAAATTAGATACTCCTGATGAAGATGATGAAGAACAAAACATGATGGATTCAAAACCTAAATCAAAAAGCAAATTCGCTCAGAAACGATTACTGGCTTTAGAAGCTGAACGAAAAGACAACACAACTCTGGGGGATGTTCAGCTTGAACTTTTGCAACTTATTGGATCTTACGCTCATTTAATCAATGTTGATCTTAATGATGATGCTAATGGGTTTTCCATTGAAGCTAAATTTTTAAAATACTCTGTTCCATTCAAAGACATCAAACCTGATATATATTTGGGTAAAGTTTATTAAATGAAATTCAAAGGTTAGGTTCTTGCATGTCAACTATTGTATGTTATGTTATTTATAGTGTGCATTATGGTTTGATTTCAGACGATTTCCTTCCTCGACTTTTTGAGCTCTGTCACGATAGTGGACAACGTCAGCTTCGAACCTCCGCTTGTGAAGTTCTTCATTCTATTGTGTTGTATTTTCTTGGACATTACTGTAAGTGTTTCTAAGAACAAAAACAATGATAAACAAATTATTCCATAGACATTCACTCGATATATATATTTGTGTGCATTTTGATATTTTTTAGCAACCCAAGGCCAAAATTCACCCCGTGATCTTTGTCATAAACTCTTGACTGTGTTGATTAAGTTGGGATGTGACTCAGATTCCACAATTCGACAATTGTTTAATCCCCTAGCTCTCCAGACTATTCATTGGTCCACAACACCTAATCTTGAGCTTGGTGAAATGAGTCTGCGAGTTATCGTTGTAATTAAGACTTGACAGTTTTTTTTTGTAATTTGAATTACAATTTAATTTCTCCCAGTGATAATTTTACTTATTTTTATATACAATTCCAGGATGGACTAGTTCAATCGGAAAACCCTGCAATACGTGATTTCTCTGGGATCTGTTTGCAAGAATATTTTTTAAGATGCTTGGAAAACCGTCAAAGTGACCCTCAAGCAAAGAGAGCAAAGAAAGTTTTGAAATATTTAATTGCTCTTAGTCAACATGCATCAGCTCAATATCGATTAGGTTGGTAAAAAAAAGTGCACTTTATGTAACTGTCGATTCCTCTACTTTTACTTCGATCCATGAAAGATATTAATATTTAATAAATATTATTTATTAGTTACAGAAATGATTATAATATTATTATTTTTAGGCTCCGTCCTCGGGTTCAGCAGCATTTACCAAAAGTTCAGAGAGTACAGAGAACTTACTAATCATCTTACATTCCAATTGCTTCATTCATTCATCATTAATTTGAGTCTATCAAAAGAATTTGATGAAAACAGCATGTTGATTCGGACAACAAAACGAGCCATTAAACACATGGAAAGAATCATAATCAAAGAAAAAGAAATCTTAAATACCGTGAGTGTTTAGAATTCTCTGTTTATACATAAATTTGTTGTGGGCAATGCTTTTTCTGTTTTAAAAAATATTTGTATGTTTTTCAGCCTATGAATGCGAGGAAAATTCCTAGTGACCTGAAAGGATCGTCTTTAAGGGATTTGGTTGATTGGCTACTTACAAAAAGTGGTAGCAGTTGGTTTATATGTCGGCAGGAATGTTTTCGGTTGATCAGTATTTTAGCTCCGTACATACGGGGTAAGTACTCGGGTCAGACTTTTAAAAGTGAATATCACTTTGTGTTTATAATCCTAGTTGTTTCAGTTTGAAGCACAATTAGATTCATGTAAAAGTTGTCATTTTTTTTTGAAATTATAGGAATAGGAAGCTTGGAAAATTACTTCAATGAATTTAGAAGCGATGTCAAAGTACGGGAGCTTCAGGAAATAGCTGAAAATCAAATTAATTGTGGGCAACAGTCAAATGACGAAAAATCATTTACTCAGCTCATCAATTCTTTGGAAATTTCAAGTGATTTTTACTTTTTCTTGAAAAAGTCAAACTATTCTGTTGAAATGTTAATTCGAAGGACAGAATCCGCATTTGTGCAGTTGTTGGCAAAGTTTCTCAACGATTTCAAATTTCAAATTGAGACAAATGGTGAACTCTTGAATAGTGACATTTCTATAGTTTACTCGAAAGCCTTGAAAATCTGTTCCAATATTGGTTTTCTTGTGCATATCTTATCGAATGAAAACGCAGCGAAAACGATTGAGTTGTCTGCATCGGTATCCACAACCTTGACTGATAAGAATCCAACAAATATCCGGAGCATCGTTGAAAGCTGGAAGCAACTATGGCTGAACTGTGGGACAAGTGACATTTTCCTTGAATATGGCCCAAGAATGAGAGAAATATTTCATATTGAAATAAATGAAGAATTGAGTGTAAATCGTGTTCTTTGGTTCAAACAAGTAGTTGAGTATGGACTAGACGGATTTTTGTCTGAAATTTGGAATCCAGAAGACATTCCAATACTACTAAATGAAATTTGCGAATTTATCGATGAGAATCTTTTTGATGAAGGCAGAACTGGAATTGAAGAACGCCTTCTCTCTAATCGAATTAAGAATTTAGTCAAAGCTTTATTTGAACTAGCACTTGCATTGGGCGTAAATGTGAGATTTCTCATTTATAAATACACAACTGACTTTAGTTTTTTCGTGGAATAAAATAATTTTTTTTATAATGATTATTGTGTTGTCTTTGAAATTTCAGGGAGATGTAGTTGTTTCAAAAGTTTTCGATCCTACAATTGTGTATCAAGAGAAAAAACCTAATAGTCTTATTATTCAAATAAGTAAAGGAGACGTTTTTCAGAAAGTATTCCTATCGAGTCTGGCTTATTGTCCGAATATTCTTGACTTCTCAACCTTGAAAGAAACTATTAGTATGGAGAAAATCGGCCAGTTGGTTCAAAAACTACTTGTGGATGTTAAAAATAAGAAGGAGCTACAAAGGCAATTTGGGCAAAATCTTGTCAAGAATACTCTCAAAAGTAATTATAAATAATTTATTACTTATAGGCGGTACATGGAAATACAATGTCATTATTGATTCGTAATTATTATTGGGATCTAATAATACTTATTATTTATGATTTAGTTTGGAAGCAGTTGTCCTTAAATTGTAGCACTGCCACTGTTGCCGCTATGATTACAGGGATGGCCTCTTTACATATCAATTTATGTCGAGATTCTGAGGAATTGTGCGAGTGGTGGTGCGGCTCTGGAATGATGACCAATGTTAATTCCAAAAATTTAAAGGAAAAGTCTGAGTTTATTCATTTTTTTGGTCTATTCGGCCTTTCAAAAAAGGTAGCAATTGTCAGCAAAGTCATGTAAGTACAACAAATTATTGCTGGGAAAATACATTTTTAAAACATGATGCTTGAAATGATTACAAATTTACCAACAATTATTATATTTTTCCACAGATCTACAGTGGACTTTTTAGTAGAGCAATGCTTAAACTCGACAGTGAATTGGGCAGATGAAGAAAATTATATTGTCAAAATGTTTTATGCAGTTTTGACAGTGTTTTCAGAAATTTCACGAAACACCGAGATTTTAAAACTCATTTTGAGGTGGCTGCAATTCTTTTACAAGTTATTCAAACAGTTAATTAAAATTTTCAACCCGAAATCAAACAGTATAAACAGGATACTACAATGTGAAAATGTGTTTTTACAGGTTCATTACAAAAGTGTCGGACGTTGCCAACTCGAACAAAAATCCTTGTAGTTTAAATGGAAAGAAAAGGTTTACGGAAGTAATCCAGAAAATGGGGAATGATTTAAAAGGACAGCTTGCTATGGCGGAATGTATTTACAAAATGATTCTTGGAGAACAACCGCCATATTTTAGAAACAATTTGGCTCCCATGAAATATTGTCTTTTGCCTGTTATTGATTCAATGCATGAGCGAGCCGCCATGGATTTTTATAAGAGGAACGTCAATGATATTGTGAATAAAGCGGTAATCAAATTCACAGTTTTTATTTAATTTTTTCCCCATCTTCTTTTTGTCGAAATTCTTATGCCAATTTTGTACTGATTGTAGCAGAAAATCGATGCAGCTACTACATCCGTTGAAAGTTTGAATTTGAAGATTTCGGCTCTCAATTTAATTGAATCGATGGTTTTGCTAAAGACAAAAGACCAATTTTTTGGTGGAGAGATACTGAATAATATTTATGTTTCTAAACTGGCCTCTCGTCCAGAGGTCACTGATCCGAAGAGATTAGCAAAAGATTTGATTTCATTTTGTAGCAAAGGAATGGTCATTCCTTCATCCCAAAAAAATGAAGGTGTTAAAAAGTTGATTTTCAAGAGTAACTGCTCTGCTTACAATGTATTCACTGCTGTTCTAAGAAAAATGGAAGCTCTTCCACCAATCGTACACAAATCGGCATTGCAATTGGGAAGTAGTCCAGGAAAATGGTCGAGTATAATTGACTGCGAAGCAGTTATTAATTTTCCCGTGCTATTGAATGCAGCCGTGAATCCTGAAAATGTTGCGAATGGTAAGTACAGTCAACTTTTTATTCGATTCTCAAAAATAAATTAAAAAATAATAAGTATTTATTTAAATATAAACTAGGTAAAATTTCTTTTTTTCATGTTTATTCTTTACTGTAGACACAGCTAAAGAAAGTCTTTTAGTAAACAACATTGCAAGTAATAGTCGGGCGAGTAGGAAATCAGCTTTAATAGCCAGTAGCTTAGCCTTGGATGCAACAAACTATGATTTCACCGCTGCCGTCACTGTGGATGAAAGTAAATACTACCAGAAAATTTTTGCCAGTGGTGTTCCTAAAAATGATCAGAAGGACACGGTAAATCAAGAGGAGTGGAATCAAATGAATCAACACGAGTGTATGATTTCTTTTATAGAGTTGCTTCATTATTTGGTTTCAAAGACTCCGCCAGAGGTAATTTTTTTCCTTGGTACATAATAATATCACGTATTACTCTAGATCATTATTATTCAGTATGTATTTTGGTAATATTGTAATTGGATAACATATATAAACGTCCTCGAAAACAAAAATACATAATGTATGCATTTATTTTCCCAGACCCAAAATGTTGATTGGATAAAGACAATAAAAGATTTTTTGGAGGCAGTCCCAGGAAGCGTACATCGAAACATCAAATTATTTTTCTGTGGAGCCATCCTTAATTGCAACGAAATTTTGAAGACATTTGCGAGCCAGCTGGTAGAGCCCATCATCAAAATGATAGTGCAATTTAATTTAGGAAATGAACTCAATTATTTCATGAAAGATATACTGGTGATGTTATTGGATTGGCATGAAATCGCTAAGCCATCATCAGTGCTCGTCAAAAAATTGCTCAGCTTCATTATTCCAATTGTACACAATGATGTGAAGAATGTGTACATGCAAAATCTTGCATTGCTTGAAACGATTGTAGCCTATTGGGTTTCAGATCCAGATGAAATTCCATCTGAGGTACCGACATTTTTGTTCTTAATATATGATGTCGATTTATTTATTTACATTTACCATTCTTTCAGTATTAGTATGTGCAAATGGATGTTTTTCACTGAATGAATTTTCTCAGAAAATTCTTGAGTTGATGTCACAAACAAATCCAAAAGTCGGTCTTGAGGTATGCAAGCACATTTCCCGTGGTGGTCAACTTCCGTGTGCTCAATCTTCTTTGAGGTTGTTACTCAAGTCTGTAGGGAAATGCTTCAGTAGTACTTCTAAAACGGTTTATTCCTTGGCTGGCGATGTGGCTGGATTTATATTATGGTAAGCACTAAGCAGTATGAATATGAGAATAAAACAAAATTCAAAATCATATTAATATTGGTTATTTTCCTGTTCTTATTTCATGTATTTTCTGTCTGTTTTATAGCAAACTTGCGGATTTGAATAGTGAACATCTACAAAAGGCTACCGAATTTTGTAAATCGCATCTTGATAAGGAGCAGCAGAAATCTCACGGTCAAGTTTTTTTGATAATTTTGACAAGCATTCAAAAAAATTACCCTTCTCTATCAGTCGATTACAAAGGAAGAGTGTTGGAGCTGTTAAGAATTAAAAATGTAAAATCTGAAGCTGTGAATGTGATACCTGGAATTTTGAAGGATGGTTTAAACAAATTTATTGGCAATGGTGAAAAGAAAAAATGTGCAGAGACTTTTTTCTCCGACTTAGAAGGGCGAGGATTATTTCGGACGCTTTTCAAGTATGAAGCTATCAGTTGTTTTTCTTAACCTGTAAGACATTTTCTATGCATTCAACATTTTCATATTTTGACTGTCATTGTTTGGTAATTTCCTGTTTAGAAACGACTCAGAAATTTTGTCTGTACTAAAAATCTTGGAATTACTCGTTGATTTCTTGGAGGAGTCCAAACTGTTATCCATTTTTATTCAGTTAGAAAAAGCGGAAACCTCTACAGATGCTAAATTAAAAATTCGCTATGCTCAAACCGTCTCCAAAATCTACTTTAAATTTGGGTAAGAGATAATTATAATAACTTCATAACTATTGATAAATATTGATTTTTTTTGCATTGTTGAATTGAATTTTACGTCATGGTTCATTACGTTCTAAATCAGGGGACGAGAAAAGTCTGCCTTGTCGACTCGAGCGTTGAAAATATTTGTAAAGTTTTATAACGACGTTGAAGAGGATGAGGAAATGAGACGGGTTGTAAGCGAGTTTTGGGAAAAGACTCTACAAAGCTGGGAGTCTTCATCACCAAATTTAATTCTGGAATCAATGGAGATTTTAGCCGATGAAAAAAATGCTATTCCAATATTAATTGATTTGATTATGAAGCGATGTGCGGAGTCTCCCGACTATTTAAAAGATATTTTTAAGGAACCTCTCGGGACTTGCGTGTTCCATGTAAGTCATTTCACGATTGTAAAATTTAATTTTATCAATTCCAAACATATAGACCTGTATTTTTGAAAAATGTTTTTTTTTGTTAGCAATACAACTTGGACACGTCATGGCGAATGCAGTATTCAACATTTCAACCTTTATTTGCCGAGTCTTACTCATCATCGCAAAATTTTCAAAATTTTCCAGTTACTCTGAAATCCGCCGTACTGAGCCAGAGATACGGAACCGGGAATATGTTAAAGTCGACATTGGCGAAAATTAAATTCACTTTGACGGATAACAGTCATCAAAGAGATTCAATGAGTGACTCTATGGAAGTGGACCCATATGCTTCCAGCTTTACTGAACAAGATTTTTTTGCAAATATGGAATTGGAATCCGAGGAAGCTCTGGCAGAATCTAAAAACGAGGAGTCAAGTAACGTCTTGGCCAAGCTTCGAAAGAGATTTTATGAAAGACCTCTGTCACAGTTCAATAATAATTATTATGCCGGAAAAGAATTAGAAAAGCAAGATGCTCGAGTAGAAAAAGTCATTGAACTTGAACGCATGAAAAAGAGTGGAATTAAATTAGCTCGTTCCTATCGTATTGGGGAATTACCGGATATCATGATGAAACATTCCGATTTTTTGGCTACCATCTCTTCTTTGGCAAAAGTAAATCATAATTTATACGCTGGTATTCTATCATAGCATTAACCATATATACTCATTTCGTTGTTTACTTATTGCTTCATTTGTTTCTTTTGTAGATGGATGAAGATATGGGTAGAAAGTTTTTAGTGCATTTATTCACAAACTTTTTGGAGGAAATGAGGGAAGGCGAGAGGGATAAATTCACAACTGCAGCAACAATTGCTTTTAATACTATTTTGGAAAAGCATGGGGACATGCAAAGTATGAGTGCTCAATTTGCTGGAACAATTGTTGAGATTTCTACTATCAACAAGAATATTTTGATCAAATCAGAATGGATATCGGATGTTGGGTTAAATTGTCATCTACAAACATTGGCAATATTCAAGTTTGAATCGTTACTAGAACTCAAAGACTCACTCAATACAAATGCGAAGGATGCAAAGAGAGCTCGACGTACTGATCAAGAAGAGAATACAGAAGCGGACCTATTACTACGAATTGCTGAAATGTACAATGAGCTTGAACATTTTGATGCAGTCCGAAATGTTTTCTTCATGGCGGGGAAAACAACATCAGAGTTCTCAGAATTGTATACGGAGGGATCGCGTGCATTATCTTTTGAAAGCGAAGGCAATTTTGGTGATGCTTTGGAAATATATTCTACGCTCTACAATCAGGACTCTAATCAACGCAGAGCTCAATTTTGGGACTCGTCCGTTTATAAGGTACATACATGCTTTGGTTTTTCAAATTCATTGAGTGAATTCTATGTACAGTAATGAAATGAGTAACAAGTTTCAATGGATTATTAAGTACCTCTGTTTCCTTTTTGCAGTGTTTAAAACAGCTTTCAAGATGGGATGATATGTATGAGCGGGCGGAAGTCGCTGTCGAAAATTTGAACCCAATGGATGTTTTCAATGATTTCAAGTAAGTTTTGCATTTTTATTATAAATACCGGTGAATATTAACTTTTGATTATATTTTGTCAAATGGACTGCATGTCGTACATAGGCAATGCCTATTAGGCATGAATTAATTTTGAAACATTTTTGATTCATCTTTTTTATACAGTTATGTTTTACACAACCGAATTACTGCGGGTACTCAAGTCTTGGTCCGAGATCAAAGTTCTGAAGAGGAAGAGCCTGAAATAATTGAACGCGTTCGGACGTTCATTGACAAAATTAAAGATGGGGATGAAACTTGGCAAAAAGTTATTGTAAGGTTTTTCCTTTAAGTTTTTCAGTACTGCTTAGTGCAAAAGTATACAATTATTAAACAAAATGTAATAGATGTTTTAGATTTTACTTGACTAGTACATTTTACAAAATATTTACAGGAACTCTATCCAACTGATTTTGCTCTACTATCCTGTGTATTTCAACAAGAAGTCGGCCAAACATCAGCTTTGCTAGATAAAAGTTTTCTCCATTTGTTGGAAAGTTTCAAAGATTTCGATAAATGCCCTAGACCACAAAAGAAAGAAAATTTACTGAATGTCCAACGTGCGTCAGTGCTCCAGGATTATTTAAATTGGTTTAGAACAGAAAGCAATTCAACTGATGAGGTCGAAGCTGCAAATTCTAAGATTATTTCTAAATGGAATCATTTTGGAAAATCTAAAATTAGTTCTCTCATCAATTCTGATATTGTTGTTGCTCAAAAGTAAGAATTACAATTTTGAGTTTAATACATACATTTTTTTTGTATCGTCTGTTGTCCTAAACTTTTCAAAATATTTCTAAATAGGGACAATATATTGACGCGAATGTTCATGCAAACGGAATCAATGGACGAGTTTTGTGGAGCTTTACGAATTATTAATGTAAGTTTAAATAAAATTTTCATCTTAAATAAATACCTTATTTAAAATAAATTGTTGTAGAATTAATCAAATTGATGTTATAATGAGATGAATAATATTTTGATTTTTAGTTTGAACAACATTTATGGCTAACTGAATTGGCCATAATGAATCGTAATTACAATTTAGCTACCGCAACGTTCCTCAAAGCGAAAGAAATTGGGGACGGTCTAGAAGACAGTTATCAGGCACAGTTACAAAACTTACAGTGTCAATATTTGCTTGCATTCAGTGATGATGTGGGAGGAAGGTGGGAAAATATTTGGTGCAAGGCATGGAGGGATTTTCGTGAGTTTTGTTTTCCTTGTCATGAATTAATATTATGTAGAGTATGTAGACATTAATTGTAATAGAAAGATTGCTTTAACAAAATTGTTTCCAATCGTAATTATAATTAGAAACATTGGACACTGAGGACGTTCAAAAGTTTGAAATCAAAGCCGGCCTTCTTAAAAGTCTTTTCACAAAACTCTCCTGTGGATCCCTAACTAAGGAAGATAGAGTAAAGAAGGCCTTGAATGCTTCTAACTCGTAAGTGTTTTTTAAATGATCTCTCTTTCACACATTACGTGGTTTGGAAATTTTTGTTATCTATTTATAAATATAATATATAAGGATGTTCATATGTACTTTTCACCTTACCTTGCTTATAGAACTAATTTGGTTGGCTTTACTATAAACGAAACAACATCTTTGGCTCAATCTATTACATCCTCATCAGAGACAGCTCCTGGAAAATTGTACATGAAATTGTATAATTTGCTCAAGAAAATAGGAGATGGATTTGCTGGTGATTATACAAGTGAACAGAATTGTAGTCTACAGAGAGAATTACTCATTTCTTTACTACGAGCAATGGAGGGTGGAGAAGAAGAAGCTTTACAGTTATTTCCTAGCCTTTTCCCGACTCTCGAACGATTTCCAGAGTTATTGCCCACCTTTCAAGAACTTGTAATTACATTTTAAAAACTTAGACATTGCTATTGATTATATTTTTCAAACGGATACTAGTTTCATAATTTATTATGTGTTAATTTATAGGTAGTGACAATTCCATCGTGGATGTTTTTACCGTGGTTGGATCAGATTTTAGCGAACTTGAATCGCAGTCCGAATTTCCAGAAAGTATTAAATCCCATTATTGATAAACTGGTGACTGAGTACCCACAAGCTTTTCAACTGGAGTACTCTGATTTACTTAAAAGGTAACGTATTCAATCCATACTTATATTGTTTCAGTGCAAAAGTTGTTATTCATTTCCGAAATGAGGTGATTGAATACATCAAATTAACATAATTAAATAAAACGTAATTAACAGGAAAAACTTCCCACAACTTTATGCCAAATACGCTGAAGCCCTGGAAGCTGTTGTGATTCCCTCTATAATGTTCAAAGACTACGTCACCAAAAATGAATCCAAAATTAAGCCTTCTAATCCTAATGCCCTTGAGCATTGTCGATCGTTTAAACTCGAATTGGAGAAAATTCGAGAAAACAGCTCCATTTACGGGGAAATTCATACTAATTATGTTCTCAAGGTTTGCCCTCACTAAACAATTTTAAAATTATCTAGTAAAGAACACATTTTTGGCTAACGTGTGAAATTTTGTTTGAAATTTTATTTTATTTTACAAGATTTCGATTTAGTAAATATAACATGTTAAACTTTATACACATGGGGTATGCAAAATTGTCGCTGATGACTAAAACCT
>JAIUND010004626.1:0-11400 GCA_034699125.1 Gisinianus flammeolus | reverse complement strand
TTTTCCAAGTAGTTGTCTATTTTAATGCCATTCGGCATTTTATGCATTGGAAAATTATGCCCCGTGGAAAATTATGCACCACTTTACCCCTAGTTTTGTTTTGACGCATTTGGAGGAAATTGCAGGGGAGTATATATTTTCATCATGTAAATCTCATCCATTGGGTTATGTATGACTAACTCAGGCGAAAGTGTCTAATTTGTTTTGCCCAACATTATCTTCCATTTCACTTCTAATTTTCCACCTCACGAGGAGTTTCATTCACAAATCCTTCATTTATTATTCAGAATCCTGAAACCCTTCGACATATATTTGACTATCGGTGAATCACGGCAAATTTAACAGTGAATTTGACAAAATTAAATCCTTTGAAATCAAACCCATTTCATTATTTTATTGATTATAGCTGGATGAAAGGGAAATAGTCAATATGGAAAGACAATGTGTAATGTACGATACAAACTAGAGAGTACTAGAGTAATCGACTATACAATAGAGGATTTGAAAGACATTTCGTGGAATTTTATGAGATATTACCTTCAATTCAATTCAAGTGATTACTCACCACAAAACTTTATCCAAGTCCATACTCCTTTTTTATACTATGTATATAAGGGAAATGGATTTAAGATAATACCAAGCCAAAGCTCTGAACAAAATAAAAATACCGCGTAATACTGTCAAAACGGCTTCAACGGATTTCACTTGTCTTAAGCTTAAGCTTCACAATTCACATTGATACGGGGAAGGACTCAATTCTCAATTGTGTTTTATTGTATTATTAGAAATTGTGAGGAGAGGAATTGCGTCGTTGAGAAATGATTTTATTATTTCCGAGCTTTCCTGTTTGTTGGTAGTTAATTAAAGTGTCTTCTAATCTCTTTTCCCTTCCATTTATGTTCATAGTTACTAACTTCATTTGGGTAAAAATTCGTTCACCACCTTTCCTGTGCTGTGTGACACGCAATATATATGGTTCATAATATCAAAGAATTTATTATATTATCGGTAATAATGAAATGAAGAGGAAAATAGTATTTTCAAAATACTTTGAGAATCTCCCACGAAAGCTGCTATAGATTGTGTGGCTGGATACAAATGATATAGAAAAATTTCTCTATCGTCACCAAAAAAAAGTTTGTCTCTCCCTTTCTCTCTCTCTTTCGCAAAGTCTTTACCGTTTTCATTCTTATTTGTAAACCGTATACTTGAGAGACTCGAGCCCATTTGTGAGAGGCAAAAGAAGTGTTAGTATATAATGGATTAAAATCTTTTCATCTTCTTCTGAAACTGCGTAAAAGTTATTATTTTTATCGTTTATATATATTTTTTATATCGTATGTGTAACCGTTTGAGAGAGTGAAGGTACAACGAAAGAAAACTTTTATCACTGAACAATCTTCCGGATTTAAAAAATAAATAATTCTTCCAGTATAAAACAGAGAGAGAGACAGAGAGTGGGAACAAAAAAAACGTTGGGGTTTTTGCAGTTGCAACATCCATAAAAAAGATAAGCGGAATTTAGGAAAACTTTATTAATAAAATAATGGAAAAGAAAAAAAAGGACGAGAAAATATTTATCGTTATTATTATTATTATTATTATTTCGATTGTGGCAATCCAAATTGCATGTTTAAATGTACACCGATTAAAATACGAATGGGAATAAAATACTTTAAATATATACCTATTGAATTTCCGACAGTGACAGTGATTTGTTGTTCTAGTCGGAAAAAAATGTCAAATTTTCCACCACGAAGATTTCCATTTGGTTTTTTGATATACTGCACATATAAATACTTGAACAAAAATGCGTAAACAAGATCCACATGTCAAATCCTGTTTGAGAAGCCGTTTGCCGTCAGAATGACTATATATATTTTGAAGACGCGACTTGAAGAGCAAGTTAGAGTCCATTTTCATTGTTGGTAGATAAGATATGGATTGTTATTTGCTGACGGCTTCATTTTGTCAAAAAAGATGTTGGCAAAGAAAGAAAAAACCTTACAAGTCATGGAAATTTTGTACAGACATGTCAGTGACTAAAAAGATGGATGTAAAATCAGTAAAAGTAATAGAGTGAGAGAGAGTGAGAGAGAGAGAGAGAGGAGTTGGAATGGAATGGGAAAATTACAATGAGTGCGATATTGACAAGATGAGTTTAAGCTTCCGTCACTCTTGTAACAACAATAACAGCAACTAACAAGCGTGCAGAGGCGGTTTTTATTATATATGTATATATACAATATATATACGCACAAATAAAAAAATTGGTTGGAGAAACTTGATCTGTGTAATGATAAATCGAGAGCTACGTCACGTAATATAATGCTAATCTACTAATGCTAATGTGTACACCACTCTGTATCGTCTTTTTTAGTCTTGATGGATTACCGTCGTCCACCGTCGTCCACCGTCGTCCACCGTCGTCCACCGTCTACCGTCTAAAGCTTGTCGAGAGACGAAAAAAATAACAAAATCTAATCCTGTTATGCCTCATGCCCATTTACATTTTTATATTCACAGACATATGACAACTTGAAATTATAGTGTATGTACACACAAAAAGAAAGTCCATCTAGCTAGACACTCCAAATTATTTGTACAGGTATAAAGAAATGGGAAACCTATAGCTTTTATTATCCCCATCTGTATTGTAGTAGTAGAAAAAAACACAATGTTTTACATACATTGCCACACAATACTCACTCATTTTTTTATTGTAGAAAACATATGAAGAACTTTGGACAGAGAGAGAGAGAGAGAGAGAGAGAGAGAGAGGGAGAAAGAGGCTGCAACTTGAATTACATGGCTCTTCACTCACATCACCAGACCAAACATTGAAGATGGTTTTGGTTCAAAGACGTCCCAAATCCCAAACGTCCAGCCTCTGCAATTATTTTCTCTGTATATGGACAAATCCCATTAGTTATGTAGACGCCTGCCTTGTAATAAGCCTCATTAGTTTTATTTAGTTTTAAGTTTGAATGCCCACAAAAATCCGTATGTACGAGAACAATTCCAACCACACTCACGGAGTTTGACACTCGGAAAATATTTATCAAATTAATATTAACGAGATGCAATATAAAATGCACACACAAGTTGTGGTTATATATGTAATGTAATGAAATTCCATTTGAATTCCTTTATTCACTTGTCTCAAGTTCCTCATTGCCTTTTTAGTCAGAGTCATACTGTACAAAGTGTACACAGTGCTTAATGAACGGATTCACCATGCATTTTCATTGGTGCAAAATGAAAGTGCAAATTACAGATATTAGATGCACAGATCCTTTGATTCCAATTTCCAATTGGATATTTTGTTGCACAAACAACAACTGGGGAGAAAATATATTCAAGTTCACTTTACTGGTATTCCCAAATTGTTTCATTTTTCGCCTACATGTAGACAAAAGATTGGAATCTAAAATTGATTAAATTCTCCCATTAACCTCCAACTTGTAACGTGAAAGAGGAATCTACAGCCCAAATTCAAAACACAATACAATACGACGATGCAAAAAAATGTAGTAAAATTTGGTGTGTACAAATATCGTACGTATCGGTACTCACGGAATTCTATTGTTTTCACGCTTCGATTAGTCCTTCTCAATTCATAAAAAAAATTATGCTTCTCATAGGGATTCTGAACAGATTTAATAGTCCATGGTCTCTTGGTGCTTTGTTCAATTGAGTTGATGGTCAGAAGAGAGTCACTCTCTGAACGACTATTAACATGACAAACGGCTTGAGCTCACATTCCCATTTCGAATGTACACATACTACACATACATTTCATACACACACATTCATATATGACATATAAATGTATAGATACACCAGTTGTTTCTCCTGTGGCCCTACCCTAATCGCGGTCGGTAAGTGTAGACAAGGCAATTGAATGTCGTGGTGATGGGAAAGAAAGAGAAAACGAAAAGGAAAAAGGAAGAAGTTGTGAAGAAGAAAAGAAGAAGAAGAAAGTGTAGTGTAGTGTGTGTATTCTATAGTATTCTGCATCTCAATTTGGTTGGAAATGGGAGGTCATTTCGTAGATTACTTTGGTCCGTCTGCTCTTTTCACTCTTTCCGGCTGAGTCGATTGAACTTTTTCCCTGTGTCTCTCCACTTTTCTCGCTCTTTATACATATTTGAGGACAAGTTGGTTGTTGGTTGGTTGGCTTGATAGGAAAATTGGTTGCTTACATTTGTTTTCTAGATTGCAAGTATATTTTCCCTTTTCTCTAGCTTGTATGTCACTCACACTGTGTGTACTTGTGTACATATTACATATACAGTGACATTTTAGCCTCATTTGAATCCATGCAAGTTCTCAGTCTTATGTCTTGGAAGAGAAAGAGAATCGACTGGAATGGCGAGATGAGAGTGTGTCACATGAACTGCCATGTAGTCCCAATATATGCATGTATGAAAGTTATATGTGGTGTGTGTGTGTGTGAGGCAACAATTCAGATTGTCATTCTCTCATTGCATGGAGTCACAAAGGGGGAGACTTATCGGTTCATGGCAGACTACTTTAGACTTACCCAAATGAACACTTTCCCTCATCCCACAGAGTTACTTTCTAATAGGTTTTACACTTAGAACAAGTGGTCCGGAACGCCATCAACTAATCTTATCCACACAAATTCCCAACCACATTGCATTTAATCCAAGCTGGCTGACTGGCTTACTCACTCTCTCTATCTCTTCCTCCCTCTCGTTCTCAATGACCTAGCCTAATATCTACTACGTTGCTCTCTAATATCTACTACGTTGCTCTCTTTCCTCTCCTTTCTTCCGCGTCCTCATTACAAACATATAAAAGAGCTCCCGCTTTTCATTCTTATTTCTCGAGCTCATTTCCACCCTTCTCTCTGTGTGGTTTTGGTTCAAGGAACCATGGCGAATTTGAATGAGTTTCTGGATAGTCGTGGTAAGACAACAATCACAGTCACCATTAAACCGTTTACGACTCCCATACGACTTACGGGGACTTGAGTAGATTGAGAGAGGATCATCAAAAGTACGTCCACTGACGTATACTTCCATCTTTCTCATACATAAAGCATGAAACTATATACTCCAAAGTTTTGTTTGTCTATTGAAATGTGTGAAGTGGACCTCCTCAAATTCCCACATTTATATACTGGGAAAACAAATCAAACTAATCACGACAATAAAACAGATGTGTAAATTGTGTAACTATATCTAATTAGGGGAAAGTATTAGACATTTAGAATAGTTAATGCAGCGGTTCAAGAGATATTGAAAACACTCGGGATTTCCTATTCTATTCTCGTCATAACTCGCAACCCGTTCTTTCATTTCCTTTTTATCTGGAAACTGTAAAGGTTTTTTTTTTTTTTTTGTGGGAGTTTCTTGAAGGCTTTAGAACAGAGATAGCCGCGAGAATTCTGTGAATTACTTGGAATTTGTTTTAGAAGGTGTTATGCAATATATTTTTAACTTTTGCGGACGAGAGAAAAATGCAGCATAGAATGAACATTGAATATTGATGATTGACAATGGTACAAAAATCCATTCACTTGTACTGTTTTCACAGTTGGTGCGGGTTAAATAAATGAAAGTCACCCGACAAAGACAAAGTGAACCTTTCTCCTTCAAAGACGACTGACTATTGGGATTCTCATCATGGTTCAATTCACATAATGTGATGCGTATAGTTCTCTGTCATCCTGCCAATAACAATCAAGTGTCTCTCAAGTCAAAAGAAGCCCTTTCAATAAATAGCTTTTTCTTGCCTTATATATCGTTCGTTAGGATAATTCTCTCAAATCCTAATGGATACACAGTACACACACGTCTTCCGGTTTTCTCTGAAATATTATCCATTTCCCCATGTTTTCATTCCCAGTTTTCACTTATGACAGCCGATCGTCGGTTCCTTTTACTTTGGAAACTGAAGGGAGTTTTTTTGTTGGAATTTTTTAAAGTGCTCAAAGGATTTTCTAAATGTATACTATTTACATTATAAAAGTATTTAGTCTAAATTTTCCCACCAACTAATTTACCTTATTTACCACTTTAATTATCTTATGTGGACTAGATTTGGGATGTGAACATTGAACCAGTTTAAAAAACTGTAAATTCATAATGGCCATATGATGTAAAAACGTGATATACGATATTATTTATTGCATCATTGAAATTTGAATGGAGAATAACTCTTTACAATCAATTTAAATAGAGTACGCTGTAGACTGGTAGATTTCGTACGTGGATTTGGAGGATTTCTCCTCCAAAAATAATACTAACTAAAATGACTAAAGAGCAGTCATTTATCAAAATCTTATAATTATTTAGAATTAGATTTCGAGCAAGTTTGTGAACAAAATGTTTGAGTGTTTCTTCATTCATTGGAGGAAACTCGAATGGAACTCTCATAAATACAATTTAATAAATTATGACTTTGGACTTTACGGGATCCGAGCGAGTAAATCAAAAAAGATTAAAGTTTAGACTTATGAATTTTCTGGTCATGTACATAAATTTCCCTTTTCTATCTGCATTCTTCATATTAATGTCACGCACACACATTACACATTAGTATTCCGTTCAGTACAGTCTACAGGATTTGGATTATGATTACGATTTCTGAGTACTCAACATTTTGTAATGAGCGTAACCATTTATAGTAACTTTATACAGTATTTATCTACAGAGGCAGGAAAAGGGAGAGAGAGAGGGAAAGAAAGAGCGGAGCTCGGGAATTCAATTAGAGGACAGGAACAAAGTTTTAAGGGATTTTTGCACTAGAGAAATCGGTTTCTCAGCTGAGACGTTAATTAAATGTCAACTCATCTCTCTACAGACACACGTACATATACACTGGGACAATACACACATGCAGGTTCATCTAATCTCTGAAGAACTTGCATCTCATCAAAGGCTTCCCCTCTCAAATGACGTGAACAAAAGCTGAACCGAGTCACATTTGTCTATATAAGGGAACGAACACATGCACACACACACACACTCTCTCTCTCCCACTGCCAGCCATAGCATTTGTTTTGGAATTTCGTGGATGGATCTTTGAAAAGTAAAGAAGAAGTTGTACAAGTTGAGCTATTGCGGAATTAATATGTAGTGGAATACCTATAAGAATATCTTTATAATTGGGAAACCCGCATTCGCATTTGTTGGAGTTGAAGTTTGAATTTGAGAGAGTGACTGACTGTTGGTTCTGGTCGACTCAGATTAAAGACATGAAGACACACGCGGAGTGTCTTGAAGATTCTCCGCAAATGTCTGTGTACACACAGACAACATAGAGTACAGGCACGTCAAGTGTGAAGATGATGCTCAAGTGAAGCTATCCAAACGTCATTCAAAGCTCTAGTTATTTGTAGGTGGCTTTGCAAATTTCAATCGGAATACCACCAACGAAGTAAGAAGTAAGGAATAAAAAGAAGAAAAATATTGGATAAAACGGAAGGTGGATGGAAAATGAAAAGACAAACATGAAAAGACTCCTCCTCAAATAAACTTAATTTCACGTCATGAGAGAATCATCCCACTTTTTGGTGTTTACTTTGCTACTTTTATTCATGCATTTTAATCATAACTATAATTATTTATAGTTTAAAACTCAAACATATGAAATGGAACGAGTGTCTACGTCTACACTGTACAGACTGAGAGAACATAAAGTTTGTTTTGTTCGGTATTTTCCTTCGGTATTTGGTATTTTGAACAAATTTCGCTCATTCCGTTGAGTTGTTTTTTTGGTATGCACAGACGGTCTCAACTGTTTTGGTATGGTCTTTGGTATTTCAAATGAGCTTAGCATGAGCAAATCCTGAATTTTGAGCAGCCTACGTGATGGTGGTAGCAATAAGAGAAACTTGAATGTTGCAAAAGTAAAATACCAATTCAAGCGCAGAGCCGGTAGATTGTAAACTACAATCAGAGACGGCTTAAGGGGAAAAAATATACCACACACACACAGACACATCAACATGAACATGCACAAAATGTACATGGAATAACGAAACTATATGACAGAAATTCCTTTCCCTCTATGTATAGGATATACCTATATAGGCTACGTATATATACTTGAATTTGAATGTTATATTCATATTTCAACTCACACTTATCTCATATTTTCTGAGAAAATAAAATATGGAAAAATTGGTTATTTTTATGTGTGGAGGGTTGGAAAAATGAAAGGTGGTGGAGTATTCAAATGGGTTGAGGAAGGGAATGGAGGCCCATAAAATTAATTGGGATATCATTCCAACATGAAAATGAGATAGGATTTTAATTACAACTTGTAACCAGAGAGTCTCAAAATCCAAAATCCAGACTCCCAGTCGCCTAACACCACCTCACATAACAAAGAGAAGTTTTCAGTTCAAGTTGAATTTGAATTCGAAATTTGAATTTGAGCATGGTGGACTTTCAACTGTCTACATAATTTTATTATGCATGCAGCTTGTGAATTTCACACACGGCGCCGTGAAAGTTGGACGCTAATAAATTGAAGGGAAAGGAGTTGGGTGTCTTGTGGTCTACCACTCTGCTCTCTCTCTCTCTCTCTCTCTCTCTCATCATTTCAAAACTTATTTCCCTTCCACATCCTCCAAATCATATGCATAATAACAATAATAAGCTGCCTTCATTCGTGATCATATGGAGGACTTTACTTCCTTTAAGATACGTCATACTTTATTTACAGTTCAGACTCATACAGAGTTTTCTACAGAGGGTCTGTTATGGAAAGTCCCATTCTCACTCTCACACACATTTCTTTTACGAGCTCAGAAAAAAAAACATATTTAAAAAGTAACGTGTGGTGAAACGGAGTTGAGTTTGAACTCTCTGAATCCGAGTTGACTTTTCTATGAGCGTACTTTTCCCATTTGAACATTTAAACATCATCCAAAAAACCCATCTTCACAGCTAATGACAGAATGTTAATGTCTCTCTTGGGAGTTCTTTCCGTTCAATTTGCTATCTGTATTTGACTCCTCTCCTCCTCCTCCTCCTCCTTTTCTACACATCAAACGAGCCACAAAGAGCAAGAGAGTGGTAGAGAGAGAGAGAGGAAAGAGGCTGAAAAAAAGCCACAGGTCCAAAAGCAACAACAGGAGGTAGAAATAACAGTAAAACAACAACAACAGACTTTTGAACATGAGCTGATAATTGCACTGTGTGTGCTGTCGGCCTCTCTTCTACTCCATTCACTTTGGAAATTTGACGGTTCCCATACGAATACAAAAACAAATACAAAAACATGGAGTGGATGCGTAATTACAATTTACTGTAGCCATCAGGAATCCTCCACTCGCTCTCTTTATCTCCATGTTCACTGTTCACTTATTTCATGAGTGTAGTAATTGAATTAAAAAAAAATTGGGGGATGGAACGACTAAAAGTTGACTGAGAGTTTGTTTTTCTCCTGTCTTTGCCCTCCCTGACCTACGAACACAGACAATGACGAGAGACGACAGCGAGAGAGAGCGAGAGAGAGAGACTCGAAATGCAACTACCTACATGAAAATGCACACAGCCGTCAAATTTATCTCGCGACGCGACTTCAAATCCAGAAAAGTCCTACACACTCGTCGTCGTCCATGGGTTGGTGAGTGTGTGTAGTGTGTAGTCTCTGTAGTAGATGTGTGTGTGTGTTACTTGTCTTGTGTACGTGCTCAAGTTTCCCAAGTAACGCTCTCTTGCTCGAGGAAAAGATATGGAAAGGCTGTTTGCTTTTTGTCGCTTCTCACTTTGTTACGGCATTTGAGTGAGAAAAGGTTTGGAGTTTGCACTAGTTTGTAGTTGTGTGTATGTGTCTGCTGTCTGGCTCTGGATGTGTGTAGACTAGTGTAGAGTAGAGAGATATGATCTCTCTTTATAGATATGCGTTCATTGAGGAGCATGTTGTGCTGGAATCAAAATGAGTTGGAAGTTGACTATATGGCACCCAGTTTCAAGTTTTAGTTTTGAGTCGTCGCGTCGTATGGTCTGGCATGGCATGGGTTATTTGGGATAGTGTTGGTGATGGTGGTTTGAACATGGTAACACATGGTGAAAAGTAGAAGCCCGAGGTGAAATTCTCTCGGCACAACGACTATGACGATGACAAGGACTCCTCGGTTGGTGAAAATACGGATACCTTTTTCTTTTGAGTGGAACAAATGAGAAAAGTTATTTACAACTGAGGAGGGAGAGAGAGAGAAAGAGAGGGAGGGAGAGAGAGAGAGAGAGAAAACTCATCCGTGTACAGTGGGAACCGGCGGACGAAGAATGGAGAACAAAGAACGAAGTCAAAGCCAAAAGAGTAGTCGAGCTGATAAAACTGCATTGCTTGCTCTTATTTCTTTGTATGTGAAGGACGTTGGGTAAATGAGAAACGATTTCCTCGAATCTAGAATTCATGTAGGCAAACGATGAGGCAATCAAGTCTCTTTTTTCATGACATCCTCCTTCCTCTTCGGATCCAACTCGATAAAATTCAATTTCAACCCCAGACGAGTAAAAAAAAAAAAGTCTTATTGCTCTTTTTTTTCAAACCATTAAAAACTTTTCTCTCTCAGTCTCAGTCTCAGTCTCAGTCTTCTCCCTATGAATAAGTCGGGCGACTTATTCACTATATGTACATTTAATACTGTCTACATCGCCTCTACATATAAACAGATATCGTGAAAACAACGCAAATGTAGCCTTTCCGTATTCCCGTGTTTTCTCCAAACTATTTTCTCCAATTACAAAAAAATTTCCAAATGAAATGAAGTTTTCTTTTCTGTACTTGTGTTTCGCATCCTGTAATAATTTGACACTTGACCGGTTACAACTTACAACACGTCTCGCACTTTTTTATCGAGTTTTTTTACTACATATAATTGCTGTTGGTACTGGAAAAGTTATAGCACAGCAACAATAAGAAAACCCTCTCAATGGCGTTTTTAGCATTAAAGTTGAATTTATGTAATGACATGAATTATTTCATTTTATGTTTTCACACCTTCCTCATTGTTTTTTGGTACCAATTGAAAATTATTTCCATCCAAGCTAATACGCACATTGATCCAGTTTAGTTCATTATCTTGTAATTTATTTACCATATCCATTCAAATACAGATACATTACGAAATTTTCCGAATTTCTCATGCGTGTGTTGAATATTCGAGAAGAGAGAAAAAACTTTGATTACAAAAGTTACTGCCATTATTATAATGGTGACCAGGCGACTCAGTATACATTAGATTTGAAGGATTAAAAAGCACAATACGGTTAGAGTAAGGAAGTGGCTGACAATACTGCCTCCTCATGCTGCCTCCGTATGCTACCTCCCGGGGAAACTCCCATTTGACTCCAGTGTTGCCACATAATCCAAGATGTCATTAATTAGTGTTAAATGTTTGCTTAATTACAG
>JAIUND010004625.1:0-11400 GCA_034699125.1 Gisinianus flammeolus | reverse complement strand
TACAAAATTCCTAGGGAAAGTGTGTAATAAAACAATATTATACATATTCCCCAAAACGGTACGTTATTATATAAAATGACTAGGGATTATATAAAGTAACTGAAATATACATAATCACTGTAACATATACTTATATATAGTCTTTACTTAATTAAGTAAATGTACATAATATAACTGTGACGATAACCTTGGTGGACCTTTATTCTTGCTAGAAACTCACAGCTAATTGTAAGCTAACTTAGCAACAATGAATGACCTCAAAATCCCAAATGACCTCTAAGTTCCAAAAAACTAGCTACTGGAAAGCCACCTCTTGTAATTTAAATATAACCTAATAATTTGACCGGGGATTTAAATGTGGACAACAATTAACTTTCTAAACAATGTCTTGCTGATGGAGAATAAATGATTGCCAACAAAATAAATACAGTCGATCTACAAGTTAAAAGTACAGATTAAAATAAGTAAAGAGCAAGTTAAAGCAATATTATTAGTAGAATCTAAATATATAGTTACAACTTACGTGATGCAGGGAGAAAAGAGTCCTTAAATCGTGACAAGGAGGATGAGTGAGAGGACTATACTAGCAACAATAGAAATCCGTCGAGGAGACAAGATTCATCAAAGAAATCTTGTAAATTAAAATAATGAATGAACGTCCAAGTTAAACAAAAGAAAACGGACGTTGCAAATTGCAACTTGCAATCAGAGCAAATTAGATCGCAAATCGCAAACTTCAGCCGAATGTAAAAATCGCCGCCGAAAAAATTGAAAGTCGAGGCATCAGGTGGAGTGACACTTCCGGAATGAATCCGTACCCTTTTTATCAAAGTGTACTCATCGACGATGAGTCATCGTCAGTATGTTTTCTCTTTTAAATAATAATAATGTAATTTAAATAACTAAAATACTTAGTCACCATACTAATGAAAATGCCATTTCTTTCAACATTCATACATACTAAGTATTTATATCCTTTCGCCATCAGTGAAACGAAATGATGATGATTCTTAGAAGTACTTCTCTCTAGTTTTTTGGTTTTTTCTTGTTTAGTGGAAAAATAGCATTTGTTTTTTTATTTCATTGATGGGTATACTTTCTCACAAGATACATAACTTTAATATAATATGTATGATTTAATATGTATTATTTGAAAAAAGTAACTATATTGTAAGTTTATATATGGTGGACATTTAAAAAATTCATAGACTTAGCAATTAAGACGCCTAACGACAATGTTTCTATTTGATGAGTTTTTTTCTTCTTGTTTTAAACAAACTGTTCATTTGTTCTGATGCGTATAGGAACATGGAACTGTAATCAGATTTCATCTGCATATTGTAAGTATAACGTTACATCATAGGAATGCACTCATCTTCAGCTTCTATACTAATTGGATTGATTATTGTGTATATATAGTCCGATATTTTTTGACGACTGGTAGGTTCAATAAGGTCCAGTCTGATTTGATTCCGGCAGGAAATATCTGAATGAACAATCACAGGATTCCGTTTGTAAAGTATTGAAAACGGTCGTAGAGCGTAGTTGTCAGAGAGTTGAGTGCTTCTATCAACAATAATCAGAAAAGGTACAGAAGTTAATTATCTTTAATTCCTGATTGGTTTCATATGTAACAAGAAAATTAAATAAAAACATCAAGTTCTTATACACAACTACTTATGGATAATTAAATAATTATAATTAAATCTTTGTTTTTACTTACGATGTACCAAGTCATTGACAAGAGACTGTAACTGTTCTTCTGTCATGCTTATCTACACAATGAATTAAAATTATATATTAATAGTATTAATACACCATAAATATACAATCAATATGTCATATACAACAGACTTGTACGTTATTATTACTTATATCTTTTATGTAAAACTAAAACACTTACATCAAGGCGACTTTTTAATGAACTGATTGTTGAAACACCTGATTTGAGGCACGACAACTGAGATCCTGAAAAATTTAAGAATGAACCAAGTAAATAAGTATTATAAACTACATTGGTATACGATTATTATTGTTGCTGTCTTTTTAAATTTATCTATTTTTACCTGATCGCATAACTGTAATTAAAAAAAAAAACATGAATTAATATCCTTATGGCCTATACTCATATTACAAGTTGAGATAAAATGCATTTGTAATGTGCCGTATTTTTTACCCAGCCTTTTGTTCACCCAAAATTTTCCGTATCCATTTACAAATTTCCTTCCAGTTCCTTAGGTTAGGTTAGGTTGAAAATGGGTAAGAAAAAGTTTGGGTGTACAAAAGGCTGAGTAACCAATTCTGTGATTCGTAATTTTTGGTCAATGATAACAATTGTTTAAGCGATTTACCTTCTACCAAATGAATAATTTTCTCTGAGTATTTTCTGTATACGAAAAATAAGACATAATTATTAATATTATTATCCATATATAGTAAATATATATTTATAAAGTATATCATGGCCAAGAAAAGTTTCATGTAGGAAAATTAATGGTAAGGATGTTAGAGTGGATAGCCTAATAAAGTAAAATTACTAACCTGGCAGCAACCAAACCCTGTAACATGAGGATTTTGAAATATTCAAACATGTCCGAGCCGAGACCTCCCATGACTGCAAACCATACAATATTAAAAATATTAAAATACATGTATTTTTAAATGCATGATTTATGGGAGCATTGGCTTTTTTCTCATCTCTTCATACATGATGTTTTTAAATCTTATTTATATGTTTCTCTATTAAAACAAAATTCACAATTATTACCTTGTACAAATTCTTCTGTTAATTTAAATGGGGAATTTTCAAATCCAAGATTTTTAGGTGAAGTTGATAAGATGAAACCAAAGTCAATATGAATCAAATGCCCTTCGTTATCCAGTAAAATGTTGCCGTTGTGCCTATTACAATTGACAATTATTGATTAATTGGAATACTTTCTGTATACATATTAGTTCATATTACTATTATTACATACTACATATAAATACTAAATGCCATCTTACAATGAAATACGAAAATCAAGTATGTATTTATATACTTATGTAATAATAAAAGCAAACCTGTCTTTCACTTGGATGAGATAACAAATTAGACAATATGCAGCACAACCTATAAACGAGAATTGTTATAATATATTTTTAATTCTGTGGTAATAAAGAGACAACAAATGGATTAATAATAATATTACATATTTATGATCATTTACTTTGGACGAAATTCTTCTGCGCCGTGAGAAAATGCTCCGAATTTTCTGCTCCAAATTCTTGAAGAAAATATTCAAGTAGAGACATTTTACAGTGCTTCTTTATTTGATGTAACGAAACAGTATTCACTGCTGGCTCAATCATTCCACTATCCGATGACAACACGAAAATCCCACATGGCCGAACCCATAGGGGAATCCTCTCTTCTGTCCAGACATCTTTGAGCAAGGATAAAAGTTGATACGCTAATAACTCTTGTCTTAAGTCATCTCCGCATTTGACGATGCAAGGTAATAACTTCCAGCCTTCAAATTAAAAATAAAAAATCACTTAAAACTTTATTTCCCTTTTAACTTTAATTGAACGGAAATTTTTCTAAACAATTTCAGAATTCCCAATTACCTGTTACTTGACCATAAGGACTGCTATTTCTAATTCGCTGTTCTTTAAACTCAAACGGTTCTTTGAGGACGGAAGCACTAGGATCCTCAGGATCTCTCAAAAATGTACTTTTAGGCATATGAAGTGACTCAGATAATCTTCGTCGAATATCTACCGCAGCTACAAATACAGGTTCCCGCGAATCACAAGAATCTTGAGACGAATAAAGAAACAATACATAAACACCACATTGAAGTTATACTACATATATGTAGTTGTAGTTATAACAGTAAATCTTCACTTCAAACTACAAAAATGAGATAACTTACCTTGACTCATTTGTGATATTGTATCTCGATCACAACGCATCGACTTTAACTGCAAATACTAAAAAGGAAAAATATATATAAAAAACTCGTTTTAAATACAACATGACTTAAATCAATAAGATTGAATTCACGTCAGGAGAAAATATATTTTGTGTACAACGCATATATGCTTACTTGTTGAGAAATTTCGTCATCTTCTTGTGACCAACAATCTGAATTAAGATTTAGATCGATACAGCTACTATTAGAAGTTGGTATGTTAGAATTAGACGATGACGGAGGTGATTGATCATTACTGAGATTTGAAGAGCCTCCATTGTGAGATGATCTTGATGTAGATACTACTCCTTCAATTATATTTTCTTCCGAGCGAGAATGTCTTAAAATATTATTTATTGAAGGTTTTGGTGGAATACCTGAAACAAGGAAATATGTATTGTAATATTGTTATTAACAAAATGTATGTATTACAATGCCTTGTTATACGTTATACTATGTACAACAGAATACTGAACAAACTACAAAGGAGATTGAAACTATGATTCAAATCATCTTTAAATATGCAGAGCTACATGGCCTCAGTTTGACGGATATGAATTTCCCGTTTTCAGTCAACAGAGACTTAAAATCCAACAAGGAATCACTGAAAGACTTCGACATTTCCAATCTCCCATCCTCTCCTATTTTAGTCCTAGTGACAATTGACAAATACCAAGAGATACAAAACCTTTCCAAGATTTTGTTCTGTCGGGAGTTCTCATTTGATCATAAATGGTAAAATGAACCATTGCGATATCCTCTATTCCAAGAAGAAATGGAAATTGATAATGAAGACGAATAAAGTTTTTCTCTAATAATATTATATCATTCTTTCTGACTGATACATCCCTATTAACTTTTTTATATTATTATAAAGAATTCATTGTAGAGTACTTTCTACATACGCCTTTCGTGTTGTTACATATCTACTCTCAAGTTAAAGCATGGCTATCTACTTATACATGTACTTATTTACAATAAAATTTATTGAATAAATTATCAACTTACGAGCTTTTTGAACATCAGCGACTTGGAGAACTTCCACATAGATCATGTATGGTGTCTGCACAAATATTACAAAAATCAGTAAAGAATTCTTGCATGATGTACATCAATTCCATCGTTTACAACTTTATACAATCAATTCTTTTTAAATTTAACATAGTACACACAATGGCATAAGCATACAACAAAAATTTACCTTGTCCTTAGAGTTGAGCACAGTTGCATCTTGCGGAGGAATGCGTAGGACAATGTGAATAATATTACTATGTACTGGTAGCCATACACGAGCTGGTAAATTTAAATTGACTAAAACGAGAACAATAATAAAACGTATGTAAACAATAAAATATCAACTTTCTTTTTACTTTTACAATATACCTAATTTAAATACCTATGAATGCATGAGTAAAATGACCTTACAACTTACCTAAATTTAATTCTGCAATCAATTTGGGAGTCTTATCATCCTTTGTGATTAAATTTGACATATTCTTCCCAATCTGGATAAGGGCCTTAATAAATTCTAATTGAGGCATGAGTCTGGCGGACTGTAAAACAATGTAAAATATAGGTCTGTTTAAGCATCAAAGCAATATTACACAAGTAATTTATGTTAAATTTTCATTCCAATTATTCTTTGTACCCCACAAGCACAGTCTTCATCTATAGGTTTTAAATCATTGAAAATAGGCTCAAAGCACATGCAGCCATTGTCAAATCCATGACCAGAAGTCAAGTCTCCTAGACAATTACGCGGTAGTCCAAATGAACCCACTCGTCGGTGTCCATTCTTCATACTTAAATTATTCTCAATCAGACTGAAATTATTTTTCATGACGGGCGCATCTGATAAGGAACGCTGATGTGTTTTTTGACGATTGAAAGAATTTGAGACATTAGTTTTATTGTTTGTATTTGTGAGATTCTGTGGATGACCATGGGATGCTGTTCCGTTGATTGTAGGAGTTGGAAAAGGAGGTGGATCAGTAGAAGGCGTACAAGAAGGTGATTGCAGTATACCTAACTTGCGGAAACTTTTCATATCTTTCGGCCTGCAAAAAGAAAAAGAAAAAACATTGACTAAATTATGATCATTTTCATCAAAATAATTTGTGCATATCTAATTACAATAACTATGTACAAATATTACTAATTTACTTCGTGTATATAGTTTACCTTAACGAATCGGAAAGAATAAGGTTTTTAAGCTTCGTCTGTAGGGTATTCAAAGAAAAGACAAAAGTTTATTAACTAATTGGGCAGTAATTCATATGTATATAAGCACGCAGTAGCTTGCGTAATATTTACTAAATAAATATGCAATTATTTACGAACAAAAAACTTACGCCATGGGACTTTTTTCTCGATTGACACTGAGCGTCAGATGCATACGCATCCAGTAACCAGGCACATTGAAGACTGAAATCTACTGACTTTCTGCATCTGTAATGTTACAATTTGGAAGTATGTAGAGTAAATACATTACCTATTCAAACTATTCCCCAACAAATCCATAAACAAATAATAATAACTCTCCATCATCAAATATCATTGGCTGTCGTAAGTACTACTAAGTACTTTGTCAAGTTAATTTAAGTCCTTTATTTACCTATGAAGTAAGTATGGATGAAGAACTTCTGCTACGTCTTGCATAGTAATATACATTGTGACCAGCTGGAAAACAGAAAAAATGAAATATCGTTATCATGGAATAACAGCTTGATTCACCTATGTAAGTTATTTAAATCATTTGCTAATTTTTAGTCTCGCTTGTTGAGCGAGTTGAGTGAGACAAGTTGAAACAGGAATTCAAAAAACTCCTTCACTTTAGTTTCAAGTCGTATTCGGAGGTGAGCGGAGCTCCCGTAAAGTAAAACGTATTTCATACGATTTTCTTTTGTGCATAATATTATTATTGTGATGAAGTGAGTATGGGACCTAAGAAATATGCTGCGAGAAACCAAAAAAAGACCATTATATTATATTATTGATTTATGAATTCCTTTTATGTTTTGATTTTCAGCTTGACAAATCAGAATGTGTTGATACGGGAGTTGTTTCAGTTCGAATAATGGACATGACGTGTGAAACCAAGAGAAAATTCCGTCATAGTTTTCTCCGTGTTGACTTGGATGATTTTAAATTGACAAATGCATATGGAATATCTCGATATGATAGTATTGACAATGATATAACAGTGTTATGATAACACAGTTTTCATTAGTCTATGTTGATCAAAAGATGATTCAATGGAGTCGTGAGAATTGGGAATCGACAGCTACTCATTATTATTCCTCAGTCGTAAGTCACTCATTTCACTTTCTAACAATTAAAAATTGACAAAATCTCAAAATCTCGTTTTTCGAAACAATGAAAAAGAATGAAATTTTTTAAATAAAAAATCCTTTTTTTTACAGGTGGTTGACTATTTTCTGAACGCTCTATACTCAATTCTGATTCTCGACAAACCATTCCCAATTCAATTTGCAATTCGGATGTAAATCCCGTTCTCATCACTACACATGGACTTGATCATTGCCTACAAAAAGAAAAGTGACAGAAGCATCGTGGAGCTCGACTGGATTATTAAGGAGACCGGAATGCGCTAGTAGCTACCTTACAATCTCCAAGAAAAGTTGGCACAAATAAAATCAATAGAGGATCAGAAGACAAAGCAGAACTTCTGCAAAGTTCATTGCTCAGCCCAATTTCGGTTGTATATATATACATTTTTCAAAGTGGCAAGGTAAGCAAAATATTATAAAGTTCCTTAATTTACTAAAAATATTATAAAGTTCCTTAATTTACTAAAAATATTATAAAGTTCCTTAATTTACTAAAAATATTCATAGTAAATTCTAGTATTTTCGGCTATTTCAATTCATATTATTATTCATTAACCATATCATTATTTGTATTCTCAATAGGTGTACATTGGTGAATTCGGCAAATCATATCCTCGTGCCATACTAAATGTCATTGCTCCATGTGCAAGTATGTGCAAGACAATCCCAATGATCCATTTTTCAGTGTAGTGTTATACTACGTTGACAAAAATACTCAACAAACAAAAGAGTACGAGACGATGGTTCAAATCATCTTCAAATATGCCGAACGTAATGGGCTTCTGCTGCCTGATATCAAGCTCCCATTTGAAGTAAGCTCAAAAACAAAATCGAATGAAAAATCATTGAATTGGATCCATCACATCTCCCCAAAATTCCTATTTCCATGTTGTATGAAAAGATAACTTGTTATCATTTAACTGTTGAGCAATTTCAAGAGATGCAGAAACTCTCCAGAATAATATTTAATCGTGAGTTCTCCTTCAATCATAAATGGGAAAATGATTCTTTTCGTTTCCCATTACTTGATACGGAAATGGAAGTTGAAGCAAATGATAATTAATTAATTTTTCATTTATTATATAATATCATTTTTTGCTCATTCGATCCTTTTGACATTTACATTATAAAAATGAATTATTTTTAGAATAGAAATATCTAGATACACATACGTATTTCGTACTGTTAAATATCTACCGTATAAGCTGTTATAGAACCCCACCCTCTTATAGAACCCCTGGGGTTGTATAGCATTTTCCAATACAACCCAGTCTGAATTGCACATAAAGTAATGATAGAACCCCAGTCTGTTATACAACCCCAGGGGTTCTATAACAGCTTATACGGTATTCGCAAATTAAACTCTACACATTTATACCTATACACATGTTATAATGAATTGTGACGTATATATTGCACTATATATTGCAATAGTGCAATTTGCAGTATTTGAAATAAAAATCAAGTATTTATCATATAAAATAATTAGTAAATACCCTCACATTCATATAAAATACTAAAAATACTATCAAGATGCATAAAAAATCCACTTACTTGAGGTAAATAAAAGTCCACTTCTCTCTCCGGAAAGCGAAACATTAAATTCACTGAACAAGGAAACCCATTCTTTATTAAGTTTCTTATTAAGTATGTAAATACACAAGCGGGTACGTCTGCTTTTTTTATGAGAAGACAAAACATAATTTCTTCATGTATCAATTCAGATAATCATGCGTGTTTATATTACCTATGTATTGTTGTACTCCTGGATCCTTTGACGTGAAAAGATAGCCAATGGCATAAGACATGTTAAAGACTTGACTTTCGAAAAATCGCAAGAGCCATGATTTCGTTTCCACTGTTCCATTTCTGTTCTTGCCATTTCCAAACTTTTTATTCCCCTCTTGCTCGATTGACATTGTCCTAAAATATAAACAAATACATCCCAAAATATGTAATTAATTTCCTTGTTACAACAATAATACAAAAACCAACAGTCATACAAAAGTAAATACTTATGTACATGATACAAAATATTTCTATTTAAAAATCTCAACCCTGCTAATTAGAAATCATACAATTTGATATACAATTTGACATTTCTAATCAAAGCGTGTAATAAATATGTTGAAATAAAGTGTTGTGCTTAGTTTTCCTGGACTAATTTTATACGACGTAAGTATTAAGTTCAAAAAAAATACACCAAATGTTTGTGTCAAAAAAAATATTATATTACAGCACATTTCATAGAAATTTGGGCCCATTTTATCTCCACAAAAACGATTACTCGGGGAAAAAATAAATTTAAATAAAATTAAGGGGTAAAGTTACTACACGGGATTGATACTGTATATATGAGAAATTATGAACTACATTTTAAATAGAATATATACTTCAAGACTTCATTTTTTCATTTTTTTCCTAATTAAATGTACTGTTAGAATTGTATTACATATTGTATTATATATTGTATTACATATTTCAATTTGAAATTTTGCGGCATATGTAAAATTTGAGGCCTATCACCACCGTTGGCCCGGTCATTCTTTATTATTATTCTTTATTAATCATAATTTGCACAATGGCAAATTGCACATCGCACTGTTCCTTGGAAATATAAAACTTTATACTACTTAATTTCCTACAAATTACAACTTGACGACATTACAAACTGTTCATTCCCTCATAATGTCTAATCACTTTGGCTCTTAATTTTGGTTTTGCTTATTATTTTAGTTGAATGCCAAATGCAAACTAAGTAGACATACATTTTTCCAATGTCCGAATTGACAAGTTGGCGAATTGGCACGACTTTATATTATAAAATATGAAATGAGTGCAAGCACTACCACAACTACCAAGTAAATGTAGTTTTTCAGGTAATAAATACAAGTCAAGTCACAATTACGACAAGTATGAAGATCAACGAGACGATGAAGGTGTCGGATTCCGTTAAATACTAGTTTTTTTGTAATGTCTATCCATCCTTCTCTCTCTCTCGCAAACAACACTCACTATACCACCACAATACCACCACAACAAGCAAAGTACGAAAGAATGGAGAAGCGACACGCAGATTGTGCAAAATGAGCAAAATTAATACGTACTCATGTGTGTGCCACTGTGTACACACGTACTTACTACAAGTCTACGTCAAGTATGGAACTCAAGTCTGATACTAAAATGCAATCTACTCGGTAATCAATGAGTGAGTATTACTCTCGTATCTCTCAGCCCACAGACTTACATACATATCTATATGTACAAACTGGCTATGTATTAGATTGCTGATAGAGTTTATAGGAAAACATGATTGAGTCGGGCTTGTCATTCATACACATCGATACGTAAGAACACATGATGATGATAGATAAGAATAATTAATAATAGTATAATATACTAATCTCATGTGTGTTCGTTTGTATGCAATGCATACTATGCATATACATGTAACTGCACCATTGTCGAAGCAAATGTCACTCTCTCGAATGAGACATTTTTTCCATATTGAATTTATTCACAAACCATTAATATTGAGCTTTTATTATTTGTATATACATACTTGGGAACTGATCGTGAGTAGAGTGGATAGAGCATCTGCAATTTGGCAATCATACTTTTACTATTTTATATTTTACCGATGAATGACTAAAGTCAATACACAAAACACTAATAAATTCCCAACTAGTACTACATATTACGATATTGTAATTATAATATAATATTATCTGCATTTGAATAAAATCTATTTCCTATTCGTAAATACATAATAAGATCAACACAAAATGCGGACTGAATACTCTCAATCCTAATATTTTCTACTTTATATTCCTTATTGACAATAACAGTATAACTTTTGTACGTCATTAATAATTCATACTGGGGGAAATCAACCAAATTACTAATAATACATATAAGAAATAATAAAATGAAGAAAAAATGTGATTGTTGATTCATAATTTAAAAAAAAATTAATTTTGCACACTTTTAATGTGCAAGTACTTTTTCATAACAATTTCAAAGGACATCGCACGCTTTATATGGGAAATTGGCTTTCTATGGGATTTGGCTCAAAATTGGTAGGGACATAGTCT